>JAAWXA010000013.1:20599977-20735279 GCA_038090715.1 Florisuga fusca
CCCCTCCACACCCCCCTCTCCCATGCTGCTCAGCCTTGGAATTTGAACATGACTGCAGATGTGCTAAACTGAATTTTCCTGAGATAGAGACATTTTAGGGAGCAGGAGAGGAGGGAGGGAGGGGGAGATTCTCTGAATATGAAGGCCATGGTACCCATGCCGGGAGCTGACAGGTTCCCCACTGCTCCCAGCAATTGCAGCGAGGAATTTACACTGCTGGCAGAAAGAGAGCAGGAAAAATAAAGAGCTGTAACTCCGTGGGACGTGGGATATGGAGGAGAGGGCTGCTGCTCCATAGCTGGGATGCAGGTTACGTTTTACTCACTCCTCACCAGCTCCCAGGAACTCCCATTTCTTCCCTTGTCTCCCAGGACAGAGCTGGTGCTTGTTTCCTGCTGAGTGGTCTTGTTTGGACCTCAGAAAAATTAATTTCAAAGCTTTAATTTAATGCTGCACTTATCATTGAAGTTAGTTACTGCTTTGGGGACAATGTAATCATAGGTCTGGTTCTGCCATCTGCACTGGTGGACTTACTGTTCTCTCTGCAGCCTTCACTAGTGAGGGGAGCAAAGCAGAGGAATGCTAAGTTGTATCTCTTCCCAAAGAGCTCTGTGATTCCAGAGTGCCTTAAAAAGGCACACTGAAAGAAAGAAAAAAAATAGGTAGCAAAGCTGCTTTTAAAAATCAACCAGTTTGCCCAGGGTTACGGAACAAGTTGGGATTGCAAGCGTAAAACCTTGCCTTTCCTCGTTTGGTATGGCTGAGAACCATCTCTGTTCTAATCTATTATTATTGTATTGCATTATTGTGTAATTTTATTGCATTAAAAATCATGTGAATAGCACCATGGTGCTCTACAAACAGAGAGCAACACAGAGTCACAGCTCTAAGGAGCCTTGTTAAACTGCCTCCAGATTTGACTCAAGAGACTTATACTCTATTACCTTATGCAGAAAGCATCTACATTGGTTTATTGTTGTTTATTTATTGAGCACAGAGGATAAGCACTGTGCTGGGCAAAAGCGCACGGTTTGGACAGATCTACCAAACTTCACATCTTCTAGATGGGATGTGCTCAAGTGGTCTCTTTCTTCCTTCCTCTTTTGTGGTGCTGTAACTCACCCCAGCACCCCAACTTTTCTGCCTCTCCAGCAAACACTGAGGAGAGACAGGTTCCCCCTGGTCCTCGGAGGGGGTGTCCAGACCCTGAAGACCATCTCTGCCTGTAGATCATCATTACACTCACCCATGTTGGTCACACTAAGGGATGAGAGGTTCCTGGTACCTTGTAGCAGCCCTGGGGGCACTCTCAGTGCCACTTTCACCTCATAAGAGCATCCCGAGGCTGTGTAGCACCCACCCATCAGGCCAGCTTTTTTGGACAAGCTTTAAAAGATGTTGGCTGGCACAGCAGCTCCCAGCAACCAGGATGCTGCCAAGCTGGTGTCTGCAATGATGCTGGAGACACCCAAAAGAGCTGCAGCCCAGGCAGGGCAGGGAGGGAAGGCTTCATGGAGGGAGGGAGACGAGCATGCCCTGCTCCTGCAACCTCATCAGGTAGCAGATGGGAGTAGGCTGTTCTTTCTTTCTAGTGCCACATAAATGAGGAAAGGGGAGCAATGCCCATTCTCAGAGAGCACAAGAACATTTGGGCTCTGGGGAGGACCTTAGTGAAAGGGCTGAGTGGAAAAAGAGCATCTCTAGAACTACCAAGACATCTCGAGGACTTATTTTTCATTCTGTTCTACAGTTCCTAGTGCAGGGAAGGCAGAAAAGGTTTAAATACCACAACTAGAGAATTGTTGGGGGTTCTTTCTTTCTTTCCAGTAGAGAAAACCCTCTCATGGGATGCAATATGTTCACTGCTGGGGGGGGAGGGAAGGCAATGCAATGCCTTGCTGTCCCCTCTCAGCTCCCAGTCCGGTTTTGTGCTCTTGGTCCCCGAGCACCCCAGCACTGTTTAAGTACAGGGTGCTGCCCTGAGAAAAAACTGAGCAATGTCCTGGGTAACCATCCTGCCAGGGACTCTGAGAGCACCTGGGAAGGGGTGGTCACTCAGCTCTGGCAGGAGGGCAGGGGCAGAGAAGGCAGAAGGAGGGCAGACTTCCACTCTGCATACAGGGATGGTCTCTGGGCCCCTTGAAGTTAAGGAAAAGACTCTCTGGGATGTCAGGGGGTTTTTGGGCTGAGCCCTGGGTCTGCAAAAACAGCTCCATGTCCTCTGTAATTCAGCAGCACAGTGAGCTCCAGGAGCACCCAGAGACACTCAAGCTGAGTGGCTTTCAGAGAGGTGCAGCCAGCATCTTCCTGTGGCTGTTCTTAAAGCACCTCAGAGGCTGGCAAACAGTTTTCTTTGGTGTTTTGTTTTGGTTTTTTTTCAGAAGGGGAAAAAAATAATTAACCTTTACCTCAGGTCCCAACTTGCATAACCACAGATCAGATTCTACCAATAATTTGCTTGCTTAAGTGACTCATAATAAACACTGTGAGTTTACTTTTGCTTTGAGAGCAGCTGATCTTTGGAACAAACCACCCACGGGTGTAAAATCATGTCACCCATTTGCTGATTTAACCCTCTGAGAGCTCACACATCTCCAGACCCTGTTAAACTGTTGCTTTCAGGAAAGCTTGGTGTCTGGGAAATTTTACCATCAAACATGAAATAATACTCAGTGAGGGGGAGATCTCTTCTTCACCTATTTCAGACTGGGATGCCTTTGCTCGGGTCAGTGGCCTCCACATACAGGCCCAGGGATGGGGGTGAAGGCAGGGAATGCCTGCGTCAGCTAAAATTGCTGACTAGTTATTTATGCATAGTTTAAATGGTGGCATTTTTTCTTTATTACAAGTTCTTCTTAGATCCTTTTGCCCTGCCAAAGCACAGCACTGTAACCCCAAGCATCCTGGCAGGGACACTACAGGTCATGCAGGCTTATGCCAGTCTCAGAAGGACACATTTGTAAATAGAAAGAGGCAGGGTCAGTTTCCAGGAGCCAAACCCTTTACCCATCCACAACATGGGGTGCCCACCCTCACCCCCCACATGGTGAGCCCTGGCTCAGTGCTTTGCCTGGGCACAGTCGAGGTGCCCAGACCATGCTCAGGAGGAGCCACCAAGACCACGAGTCCTGGTGCAAAGGAAGAGAGGACACGAGCAGTCTGGGCTGGGAATGCAGCAGGGAGAGCCTGGAACACCCTCCTGTCTGCAGAACCTGAGCAGGGCACACACCTCCTGTCACACCCAGAGCAGGAGAGGGACTGTCCTGTTTTGCAGGAGGCAACTCAGTCTGACCTGACAGATGGGCTTCACCAAGGTCATAGCAGAAAGCCCTGCCAGAACATGTCCAGTAACATCAGTTAAGCACCAAAACCCAGCTCATGGAGCAGGTAATTGCTCTTACTCTCTGTGTATGTGCTTTCCCTTGCCCTCTGCATTCAGCTTTTGATCCAAGGGAGGTTTGCAAGTGCAGCAAGCTGCCTGCAAGCTGCTGAAAGGCAAGCTTTCTGTGGAGTCCTCAGACTAATACATTTTTTGGAAGAGAATTTTGTTTCTGTCCATCCCCAGCTTACGGTTTCAGCCAAGCAAAAACCTGCTTGACCTAATTTCTCCACCTTACTGATCAAAGGTCATGTTTTACCAGGATTATTTCTGTCTTCATTGTAGGCACAGCTGGTAAACAAGATGGAGATTTTACAGTATTTAACTTTCTGATAGATTTATGGAGGCTCCCTGCCTGACTTCCTTTCCTTCTTTCAAAGCTTTTGCACTCACCCTTCAGATGAAACCACGCGCTATGCCCCTTCAGGCCCAAAACCCAAGCTGAGCCAGAGAAAAGAGCTGTGGGTCAGCAATTATCCAGACACCCACCCTGCAGCCAGCCCTGAGCCTCCACTCCGCATCGTTTCCTTCCAGCAGAGCATTTGCATGAGCTCAGCAGCAGCTCCAGCCTGCTCAGATTCAGTGATGGGCATCACCAGGCTGCCAGCCATAATCAAAACAGGGAAAAGGTGTTGACCCCCTCCCCTGAGCTAGATGAGAGTATTGCCCAGGCCACAAGCCAGGGTGGCAAAGCTGTTCCTCCAGAGGGACAACAGTGAGGGCCAGGGCTCACTCACCTACTGNGAGACTTATACTCTATTACCTTATGCAGAAAGCATCTACATTGGTTTATTGTTGTTTATTTATTGAGCACAGAGGATAAGCACTGTGCTGGGCAAAAGCGCACGGTTTGGACAGATCTACCAAACTTCACATCTTCTAGATGGGATGTGCTCAAGTGGTCTCTTCCTTCCTTCCTCTTTTGTGGTGCTGTAACTCACCCCAGCACCCCAACTTTTCTGCCTCTCCAGCAAACACTGAGGAGACACAGGTTCCCCCTGGTCCTCGGAGGGGGTGTCCAGACCCTGAAGACCATCTCTGCCTGTAGATCATCATTACACTCACCCATGTTGGTCACACTAAGGGATGAGAGGTTCCTGGTACCTTGTAGCAGCCCTGGGGGCACTCTCAGTGCCACTTTCACCTCATAAGAGCATCCCGAGGCTGTGTAGCACCCACCCATCAGGCCAGCTTTTTTGGACAAGCTTTAAAAGATGTTGGCTGGCACAGCAGCTCCCAGCAACCAGGATGCTGCCAAGCTGGTGTCTGCAATGATGCTGGAGACACCCAAAAGAGCTGCAGCCCAGGCAGGGAGGGAAGGCTTCATGGAGGGAGGGAGACGAGCATGCCCTGCTCCTGCAACCTCATCAGGTAGCAGATGGGAGTAGGCTGGGCCCTCAGGGGGTTCTTTCTTTCTTTCCAGTAGAGAAAACCCTCTCATGGGATGCAATATGTTCACTGCTGGGGGGGGAGGGAAGGCAATGCAATGCCTTGCTGTCCCCTCTCAGCTCCCAGTCCGGTTTTGTGCTCTTGGTCCCCGAGCACCCCAGCACTGTTTAAGTACAGGGTGCTGCCCTGAGAAAAAACTGAGCAATGTCCTGGGTAACCATCCTGCCAGGGACTCTGAGAGCACCTGGGAAGGGGTGGTCACTCAGCTNCTAATTTCTCCACCTTACTGATCAAAGGTCATGTTTTACCAGGATTATTTCTGTCTTCATTGTAGGCACAGCTGGTAAACAAGATGGAGATTTTACAGTATTTAACTTTCTGATAGATTTATGGAGGCTCCCTGCCTGACTTCCTTTCCTTCTTTCAAAGCTTTTGCACTCACCCTTCAGATGAAACCACGCGCTATGCCCCTTCAGGCCCAAAACCCAAGCTGAGCCAGAGAAAAGAGCTGTGGGTCAGCAATTATCCAGACACCCACCCTGCAGCCAGCCCTGAGCCTCCACTCCGCATCGTTTCCTTCCAGCAGAGCATTTGCATGAGCTCAGCAGCAGCTCCAGCCTGCTCAGATTCAGTGATGGGCATCACCAGGCTGCCAGCCATAATCAAAACAGGGAAAAAGTGCTGACCCCCTCCCCTGAGCTAGATGAGAGTATTGCCCAGGCCACAAGCCAGGGTGGCAAAGCTGTTCCTCCAGAGGGACAACAGTGAGGGCTAGGGCTCCCTCACCTACTGCCTTTTTGTAGACTTTAGGAAAAATAGAAAGGGAGGAAAGGGGGAGTTTCTGGTCCAGCAGCCATCTAAGGAGTTTTGCAGCCTTGGCAGCTGTAGCACACTGCTTGAGAGGAGATAGGAAGGTGTCTCCATCCAGCACCAGCCTTATGGTAGTGCAGTGATGGGAGGAAGGGTCCACTCTGGATTTCCCAAGTTGCAAAACCTTCCACCTTTGGGATTTCAGGGACAGTTTCTGCTCTTCCCCATTTAAGCAGTTCTGATAAGGGATAGTGGAAGGCAACAGTCCAGACCCTGGAGCTTCAGCCCTGTGTGTGCCTGGGTAGCACTTGGTAGCAGAAGGAGCAGAGGATGTCCTTGTGAGCAGCAGGTGTGTTCCTGGGGCCCCGAGCAGAGAACAGTGACCCTCCAGTTTCCCAGATGAGGATGCCCATTCCCATCTTACCTGCTGACAGCTCCTTCCCCAGACTGAAACCCTGCCTTCTGCTGCACCTTCCTCAAAGCTGTGTTTGCATCCCCAGTGAATCAGGGAGCAGAGTTTGGCAGCGCCTGGGTTTGCCAGCATATTCATGCCAGCAAACAGATTATTCAAATCCTCTCTGCTGAGGAGTCAACCAAGGGGAAGCTGCTCTATGTGCAAAGCTAAAGCCTCAGTACCATGTTATTGATCCACAAGTAAAGTCAGTGACTCAAAAGGAAATATTATTTCACCTGCCAAACAATAGTCTAAAAATACAATATTTAGCTTATTTTATCTTCTTTCCAGCAGCCTCTACTGGGTAACATATCTTATTCAAACACCATGAAATCATACTTCCCTGGTACAATCATTTTCAATTATTTATTAAACAATGGAGGTTGGAATGGGCTGTGACCTGCAGTGGTCAGTAATTCCTTCTTTTCCTTATTGAGTCAGCAAAAGGTGGCATAGGTGTCCGGAGGTAAAACTTGTGTTCTGGTACTGTCCACAGCTTTGTAAAGGTTTCAGACAAGTATCCCCCTCAAAAAAAGATATTACTGCTTCTGCAGAAGCAATTACCCTCACTAAAATATCAGACATGAGACTTTGCTTGCCCCTGTGCCCTAGGGAAAAGGTGCATGCTTGCACTTTTCCATATATTTTAACTCTGAGTTGTTTTGTTTCATTTATAGCATGATATGGTCAAAGAGGATGCAGAAAGGCTCTGGAAATATTGGCCCATCTACCCGAGGTTTCCAGGAACCTCCAAGGAAGCTCTAACCAGAACACAAAGAAAAGCTCAAGCCCACCTTTGAGTCTCATAACTCTGACTTTCCCAAAAGTATCTGCACACATAAACTGGGTGTAACCCCCACACTACCTAGGACAATGCTGTCACCCTCCTGTGTCTTCCTGGGAAGTAGCTGCACCAGTACTGCAGGTGGGAACTGTGAACAAGGATCTGCTTTCTGGGTTCAGAAAGAAAGATTAAATGAGGCAGGGAAAAAAAAAAAAATATTTTTTTTTTAATTACCCTTTGAAAATTTTGGCCACTGATGTAAAAGCAGATTTCTTATTAGAAAATTCTGAAGCTTTCTGAAGCATGTAGTGTCCAAAGAGCATTGTCATTTCTGTGAGACAGGAGATAAGCATCTTAAAGCAAAGATATTTATAAATGTGGATTAAAGTCTCCTCACCTATCAATAATCTACTGACTGCAATTGTAGAACAGGAGATGGGGCCTGTTGGCTTCAGGAAACTGCCCTGATTTTTAGCAGAAACTAATGTAAATGAATTTAAGCTGTAATTTGTGGATAATTGAGTGATCACTGGCAAATGTTCCTGTGACACACAACAAGCTGTCATGGAAAAAGTATGCTGCTACAGCTACGTGTCACACGTGGTTTTAAACTGATTATTCTAAATCATCCTGTGTCTCTGCTTGGTGTTTGTTAAGAAAAAGATCCCTCAAAATTGACCTTTCCAAGTTTAAATAAAAATTAAAAATTAAAAAAAATACATGGTGAGAGAGAGTCCCCAGACAGGCTGCTGAGTGGAGTACTTACGTGGGTAAAAGGAGATGCTCCCCCTCTTCACTTAAAGAAATGTCACACAAACAAATATTTTCTGGTCAAAAATCCCAGATGTGCTGGTTTTCCAAGTGTAAAACAATAGCCTGATGTGGAGAGCTGGTGTGGCAGCTCCAATTTGCACAGATAGGCTAAGGGTAGCCTAGAATCACAAACCTGAGCCTTCCCCAAATACACTCTGTTTGGAACATTGTGCCATAGAAAATTAATTGCATTCCAGCTCCAGGGAGCATTAGCACTTTTCTGAATTCAGGGCCAGCCTGAGGAGCAGCCGTGCCCTAGGCAAAGAATCCAGCCCCCTCCTGCCCTTTGCCCCTTCCTCTGCAGGACTGAAAAGGAAAAATTATAATAAATCACAGACTTTAGAGACACCTACTAAATACTGCCTAGAATATAAATGTGTAAATAAAATAGGAACTGAGCATACTCATCACAGCACTCAACAGAGGCTTTTCTTCCCTCCTCACTTTCATTTCTTCTTTTCCTTTCTTTCACCTTTGTTTCACACATTCTCCTCTCCCCATCCCCCTCCCTCGACTTCCTCTGTTTATCTCCCCCTTTGTTGTCTTTTACTTTCTAGCCCCTTTCCAAGACTGTCCTTTCTCACCCTTTCTGTTCATCATTCCCCATTGGCTGTTAGATCTCTTTCCTTCTTCGTCAGCACTTGTTTTTTTACTCTTTTCTCTTCCCCAAGAATGTCCTGAAGATAAGAGAATAGCTCTCTGCTGAACAATCTATCTTTCAGAGATTGCATCCTTATCACTCTTTTCCTTACAAATAGCAGTTCCCATTTAAGACACCTTATAAGTTTTGTCAGGATGGAAATTTAGGTATAAAAGAACCCAGAATCACTGGTTTCCTTTGGGAATTTTGGCATATATACAGTAGATGATACATTACTTAGGAGCAAACCTGTCATCGTTGTACAAGATTTCTGTGGCTGTGGAAGGTTTGAGCATGCAGGTAGTTAAAAACTGCTCTGCATTAGCAAAGAGGCTTAGTTCTGGCCAATTTATACTCTGTTATTCTTACAAGCTTGAATTACTGTGAGTCATGTAGAGTGCAAGGAGTAAAAAAACTGATTCAAGATCCTACTAGTTTCTCTATTCACAAGTTTTATCACATTAACCATCTAAATCTCTCTAACATGATATAACACCCCCAATGGGGATGAATTATGTCAATGAAAGCTGCTTATATTGCTCTAGTTACTCTGTCCAGGGAAAGGAGTGAAATATGTACATAAAGCCCCTTTATGCTGAGATACCTGATTCTGCCTGAGCAGCTGCAGCTGTGAAAAGCCTTACATTGCTGGGCAGTGGAGTTCTAGCAGTACAGAAAAAAAAAAATCTATAATATCTTGACAATGAGGAAGAGAAACAATTTTGTGAATGAATAGTTCTGCAGCAGAGAAGCTGTGTAGCTTTTCCAGGATCCCATGGTATCCTGTTGACATTTGAAGCATCCTATCTATGTTGTCACTGCACTTGTGACACCTTTCCAGGGGAAGCATTTTGCTTACTCAGTTCCCAAAGAACTCTCACCCCTCTCTGTCCTTTTCTTACCCACTGGCTCCAGCTCACTCCACATACCCTCAGTACTTTTATTGTGGAGGCACTGCTGAAAACTAATTTCTGCTTGCAGTTGGTGTTTGTTTCTGCTCCTGCCCACTCTGCATGCTGAGAGGGGAGCTCCATGGAGGAGTCCATGGAGGTCTGAGAAATCTGACCTTGGTGTTACCCCTGGGCCGTAGCCATGTACACAGTACATTGACCCTGTTGATTTTCCTGCTTCAACTCTCCAGCAAAGTCCCCAGGATGGTGGCTGGGATAAGGGCATGGTATGATCCTTGAAATCCATAGCCACATGTCCCTCACTTAATTTTTATGGGGTTTGTATCAGTTTTATGTTATTGACAGGTTTCAGGCATGCAGACAGAGGCCCGGTGTGATATGCTGTGCCTTAAGAGGAGAAGGATTGTGCTCTTTAACTCAGATTGTGACAGACCATGTGTTCTTCCTTCCTTAGACTCCTCTGCAGAACATTATCTCTGACTCTGGCTGAACCTCTTGAGGGTGGTCATGGTGCTCCTCCAAAAGTTTGCCACAGGCATTAAGTGCATTAGAAGTGTTTTCAGACAAGACACAGTGCAAAAACACCTTGCACACATAAACAGTAGATGATTCAGGCATATCAGGGAAAAAAAAACCTGTTACTATCAACTTCACCTCCCTGGGTTGCCCTACTGTCTTTGATCCCTGCTCTGTTAGAGTCAGCCAGGCACTTTGCCATCATTTTCACTGAGCAGGACTTCTCACCACAGTAAAAGTCCAAATACAACACAGCTATTGAAAACAGGCAGTCTTGTTTAAAATATTGAAAGCATCTTTATTCCTCATCTCTGCTTCTCAGATGAAATTTAATGTTCTGAGCAAATGTGCATTTTTTTCTCACAAGAAGAATAAACTTAATTGATCCTTTCATTTCTAACTCCGTGCCCAGTGGCAATCAGTCACCTCTTTGCAATAATATCTGCAAAGAAAATAATCTTTGCTAGATCAGATGAAAAGGCAGACAAGGAGTCACAGAATTAACTGGCAGAGCAATCTGGTCGTTGCCCTAACATATGGGAATAATAAGTGCCAGTCAGATAAAGCCTCAACACGGAGCTTTCATTTTATTATTCTAAGCACAAAATTAAATATTTTTATGACTACACATAAAGAGTAAAAGCAAATAGAGTTAATATGTAAAAATATACATTTTGCTTCATTATGTGTAATAATACATATTGATTTCATTACGATATTTTTTTAAAGATCACTTTTCCTGGGAATAGTGGTTTGTTCCTGAAGTGCAGCCTCGTTTTTTCATCCCATCTTTCTAAGATGTTGTGGTAGTATAGAGTGAAAGACAAATAGTAACTAGGCTGTATTATGAAGAGCTATGCACTGTTTTTTAGGGGGGCAGAAGGCATTTGTAAAAATATGAGCTAAAAATATTTCTATTTTTACAGTTGAAAGTCTCTCTCTGATTTTCAGGAAGGGACTGCTGCGGGCATGAAAGAAGAAATGCAGAGGGTGGGAAGAGGCTGTAACACTCCTCCTGTGAAATGTTTCAGGCACTGATGCACCAGGATGCTTTGTCTTTGTGCTTTGGTCTTTACCATCCCACTGCTGGAAAATGTGATCTCAGACCCAACAGAAAATCAGAATCAAGACAACCAGAGCAGAGAAAAGCACAGCTTTTCCCAGCACTGTCCAGGTACAAGGAGAAATGAAGTTGCCCTTCCCTAGGGTAGATGTTGAACGGGCTCTGCTGGTTCCTCCAAGCATCTTCGCTTACCCCAACACTGGGGGTCCCATTTTTAGAATCATAGAACCCCAGAACAATTTATGTTGGAAGGGACCTTAAAGACTATCTGGTTCCAATCCCCTGCCATGGGCAGAGACACCTCTGGGCAGAGACTGCTCAAAGCCCCATCCAACTTGGCCTTCACCACCTCCAGGAAGGGGCATCCACAACTTCTCTGAGCAGCTTATGCCTCACCACCCTCACAGTAATGAATCTACCTAATATCTAATCTTAATCTCCTCCCTTTCAGCCTGAAACTGCTATTTCACCCTGCGTATCTCTTGTGATGCTTGAGGGCCACAAAGACTTGAATTGTGGCAAGCAGGTACCTTCTGCAGTCCAGTGGTGGAAACTGACCTGTCAGCTGTGTCATTGGGAGCCCCACTTTGTCATCTCCACTCAGATACCATCTGAGTTAATCCAAGGTTTAGCTTCCCCATCCAGGTCTGCAAAGCTGGAGAATGTGCAGCTGCCAGCTCTGGATGTCAAACCACATTTTATACACTGAGGGGGGAAAGCTGGGAGAAAATGGTCACAGACCCCTAGGACAGGGAATTTCACAGGCACTATGGAAGGTAACCGCTGTTTGCTTTCCTTATTCATGAGCCAGTTCAGCCCAAAAGCAAGTGATATTTATGTGGATCTTGGGGGAACTCGTAATCAAAAGGCAGAAAACAGCAAATCCCAAAGGCAGGTAACCTTCTCACCATGGCTCAAGGTGCACAGACCACAGTACCTGCAATGGTTTTGCTGACACTGATGCTGAACCCATCTCCTTCTGCATCCAGTTTCTCAGACCTTCATTTCACACTCCAAAAGAGTAAAACCCTCTTGACAGACTCCAAGTTCCTTTGGCCCCATGCTTGTACAACAACAGCCCATCTGTCTGTCTGAACTACTGTGGGCAAATGGTCCCACCAGTGTCATATCCCTCTATTGATTTTGGTCTGGGTGATGACACAGAGGTTAAAGATCACCCCAAATGTACATTATGCAGGCTCCAAGGAATGCTGACCTGAGGTGCTTGCAACAGCAAGAAAGCCAAACTGGAGAGCACACTCAAAATGTTAAACAGCAAATCTTGGCTTTGCAAACATTAGTGCTGGCTCCATATGAGAAACTTAAGCTTTTCTATCCAGCTAGTCTGTTCTATCAAGTATCACTTAGTCTGTGGGCTGATTTACCACACTGCTCTACAAGTGATTTAGCAGATATGGATTCTTTTAAAGAAATGTGCTTATTTGTTTAAAAACCTGTTATCACGTTGTGGCTTTGGACTGAAATGGCCCTATTTTTTTTCTTTTTTTAATCTAGTGAGTGGGTGAGTTTGGCGAAATTTTTTAAAATTTAATGAGTAGGTGTATGTATTGCAAAATATTTCTGAAAGTGGGGAAAAAAAAAAAAAAAAGCAACTGCAGATTTCAGTATTCCAAACTCTGGATAAATGAAGTGACATGTCAGCATTTGTTTGCTTAAGGAAGCAAATAAAATTGTGCCTATAAAAAGAGTAAAACAACACGTAGATTTCCATTTGTTACAGTCCTGTAACTAGCCAGAGAAATTCTCTGTAAGCAATACATTCCCCTGAGAAAATTGAATTCCCAAAGAAGGCTGAAGTGCTTAGATGGAGAGCCAGAATGGAAATGGGTTGACTATGAAAGTGGAGGAATTAGAGCTGACCCTAGGAACAGAAACCCAGGGCTGAAGTGCTGTGCCCGTGGGGCTGGGAAGAGATTCAGTACTGAATTCATTGCAGCTTTAGTGTTATACCAGATTTTTTTCTGGAAATCTTTCTGAGTGCCTTGAATCTGCCAAAATGGGTTGAAAACATGAATGGGGCAGCTTAGTCCCTGTGATTTTGTCTCAGCTAGAATTCCACTTGCATTGCACTGTTTTTTCTTCCAATTTGAGAGTAAACAAAGTGTAACCAAGCATCTCAAGAATTTCCAAAAGGACTGGTTCAAATATGGTTTTAAGAATAGGCAAAGATGTGATATGGTCATTTTGGGGAAAGGATACTCCCATAATCTCTCCATGGCCAACAGCCTCAAGCAGATGTGGTTTATCAGTTGGATCCCAGAGTGGTGAACTGCAGCCTTCCTTTTTGGTGATGTTTGGTGGAATCATATTTTAATTCAACAGATAAGGAGAGCTGCTCACAAAATACATTGTTGAAAAGTACATTGCTTTGAATTTACTCCTGAAAACACAGTAGAAGCTTTCTGATCCCCCCTATTGCTAAGGACAAGGACAGTGGCAATGCAGGTCTCCTCTGGGCTCCACCTATCTTCCCTTCTACTTAAAACACACCTTTTTTTTAAGCTTTCCTCCCTTTGGAAGCTCTGCTGCTTTTTGCTCCTTCTTGACTTCCTTTTGCAGCTTCTTCCTGAGCTCTCTGCTCTGACCAGCTCTGCTCTGAGCCACCTGCAGGTACTCCACATTTTTTGTCTTCCCCATGTCCTGGCTCATTTCATCTATCATGTTTTTCTCAAAGATCTGCCCTGCAGTCACGTCATTGTGCAAAGATGTAAGTTTTATTTAAAAGGAGGCTAAAGACAAACAACAGAAAATACCATCTCACAGAAAGATTAAGAACCCGGATTATTTTTAATCGCATGATCTTCAAACTGACTCCATCATTTCCAAATGTCTGTCTGAAATGATGGGAGCGGAATGGGGCAGAATTCCGGTTCTCCTACTTTATTCTGCTCTTGTTTTATATCTTCTTTCATATCATCTTATTCTATGTCTCCCCACAAAGATACCTTTTTTGGAAACATTCTTCTTCGTGGACTCATGCCATGGAAAATATGGGCTGGAAGTAAACAGGAGACCTGGTTGCCTGGGACGTGGAGAAGGCTGAGGTACCCAACTACTTATTTGTCTCAGTCTTCATCAGTAAGTGCTCAAACCACTCTGCCTAAGTCACAGAGGGCAAAGGCAAGGGCTGGGAGAACGAAGAACCACCCATGGTAAGGGTAGATCAGGTACAAGACCATCTAAGGAAGATGAAGGTGCCCAAGTCCATGGGACCTGATGAGATGCATCCACAGGTCATGAGGGAACTGGCAGATGAGGTTGCTAAGTTCTGGAAGTCTGGTGGAGTTCTCACTGAGTGGAAAAGGGGAAACATAACCCCCATTTTTAACATGGGTGAAAAAAGAGAAACTGCAGACCAGTCAGTCTGACCTGTGCCCAGCAAGATCATGAAGCAGATCCTCCTGGACACTATGCTAAGTCATGTGAAAATTAAGAAGATGATTGGTGACAGACAACATGGCTTCACTAATGGCAAACTGTGCCTGATGAATTTGTTGGCCTTCCATAATGGGGTTACAGCACTGGTAACCCAATTGGTTACCCAAACTTGTGCAAAACATTCGACCTTCTCCTGTACAACATTTTTGTCTCTAAACTGGAGGGACATGACTTGACAAATGGACCACTCAGTGGACAAGAAATTGTCTGGGTGGTTGTGTTCAGAGTTGTGGTCAAAGGTTCGATGGTCAAGTGGAGATCAATGATGAGTAGAATTCCTCCAGTGCCAGGACTGGGAGCAGTGCTGTTTGACATCTTTGTTGGAGACATGGACAGTGGTACTGAGTGCACCCTCAGCAAGTCTGATGGTGACACTAAGTTGTGTAGTGTGGTCAACATGGTGAAGGGACAGAATGTCATCCAGAGGGACCTTGACAGGCTTGAGAGGTGGGACCATGTCAACCTCACAAAGTTCAACAAGGCCAAGTGCAAGGTCCTGCACCTCAGTCAGGGCAATCTCAAGTACAAATTAGACAAATCAAAATACAAATATTCCAAATACAAATACAGGCTGAACAGAGAATGGATTGGGAGCACCCCTGAGGAAAAGGACTTGAGGTTGTTGTTTGATGAGAAGCTCAGCATTAGCTGAGAATGTTCACTCACAGCCCAGAAAGCCATATCCTGGGCTGCATCAAAAGCAGTGTGGCCAGCAGGTCAAGGGAGGTGATTCTTCCCCACCACTCAGCTCTCTTGAGACCTCATCTGCAGTACTGTGTCCATTTCTGGAACCCCCAACACAAGACAGATACAGAGTGAATTCAGAGGGGGGGGCATGAAGATGATGCTGGAGCATCTATTCTATGAAGAAAGACTGAATTCAAGGCCAGGTTGGATGGGGCTTTAAGCAACCTGATCTAATGGGAGGTGTCCCTGCCCATTACAGGAGGGTTGAAAGTAGATGATCTTTGAGGTTCCTTCCAACCCAACCCCTATGCTTTGTTTATTCCGTGTTAGACTACTCTTGTGCAAACTTACTTTGGTACAGGTATTTTCTAGGAATTGGCAAAACTTCTGCACTTGACTTCCCTGATAGGAAAACTTTGTAAAAGATAATCACTAACACCTTTTCAGATTTAGAGGTAAATAATGTCTTCCAGTGCATTTGATGTAAGGGCCCCAGTTCTTTGGCAGAGAAGACTGAAGATGGTGGAGATGAATGCATGAATAGCAGCCAGGAGATTGGACTGTTGATGTAGCTACAAAGTTTTCTCCCACATGGTTGTAGGATGGATCAACAAAAAGCAATCTCATTTTGTCAGGGTTTTTCTGAAGTTGCCTAACAAGCCACATCATTTATTGCCTTCTTTGAGGAGACTTTAAGGGAAGATGGTGTTCAGTAGATCATATTCTCAACTGGAATCAATCAGTGAAGGCCAGTAAATGCAGGGAAACTTTACACCAGCTGAGACAGTTGCCCACGGTCATCAGAAAAGGAATGAAATAATGGACAAGAAGGGCTTCCTGGGAGCCAATGGCAAATTTCCCATTGGCTGTCCCAGAGCCAAGACTTCACCCAGACAGCTGTGTGCCCTCCTTTTAGGGCCACATGTACCCTGCAGCCTCTAGTAGGTTAATGAAAACACCATCCTTGAGCTGACATAAACCACATTTGTGGTCTTGCAAACAGCTCTTGGGACAAGCTTTATCTCTTCTCATTGTTTGCTGTGTGTGTTTTAACACAGAGCCCCAGGACACAGCTTGGCTGCTGTACAGCGTTTTGTATAAAGCCAGCCCTGGAGCCAACCACAGCTAAGACACTGTAATTTTCAGAGAGACATCATGTACTTTTTATGCTCCTTAACTCAACTGTAGTCACAAATTGCTCTTTGTATTGGCAGCTCCTGTGAAAATAAGCTGTAGGAGCTACTTGTAAAAACTGCACCTCTGTGACGTTGAGCTGTGCTGCCTGACTTTGCCTGCCTGCTCAGTGTAGCCCCAGTACAACTTGCCTTAAAAAATAAATAAATTCATAACTTGCAAATCACATTGTGTAGCAGACTTTGGTGGCTGTAATTCCGATAAAAGATCTATCAACCTGGTAAAGACCACCCCACAAGTGATTTTCTGAGTGGAGTCTGCCTGTGTACCAGTACCTGATCATCCTTGCCCCTTGCACAGCTTTTCGGTACATGATGTTACTAACCAGTGCTTAGAAAGGTGCTTCCCAGCTGCTGACTGAGACCAGCAATGGGGATAAACACACTTATTCATCCTGCATTAAATTTCAGAAAAATTGATTACTTTCCTGAAACCCCCAAACTTGGCATCAGGAGGATCTAAGCCACTTCAAAGGTATGATCTCTGCCTGAAGGAGCTTTCAGCCAGACAGAAGCCCTGAAGGTGGGGAGTCAGGGAGAAAAAGGGCAGCACAACCACACCAAGAGCTCCCAACAACACAGGGCAGGTCTTTACTCATGCAGTTGTTGGAGCTCCCTGAATAGATTTATAGTTCTGCTTGGGTAATTTATTGTTGGCTAATTAGATATTAGATTAATTAACTAGCTTGCTGGCTCTTAATTACAAACTTGGTACCTTAATTTATTGTCATTTCTTCCAAATAATGGCTATGCTCAAATAATGCTAATTTATATTATAGTGGGATGCAAATATAATGAACCCAACTGCAGGTGGTACAAAGGCCTGTTCACTCTGCTCCCAGGGCATAATAAGGTATTAAAGAGAGCACAAACTTAATTTCTGCCCTCCAAAGCAGCTTTAGAGCACCAGCGTGCAGTGATTCACCGTGAGTCAGCAGCAAGGACATAAAGGCCATGACTTGTGCAGCTGCTGAGAAATTGGGATCAAAGGAGCTGGCCCCATTGACTCCCCTTGGCCTGCCACTACAGGGAGAGCCCTGAGGCCAGGCAGTTGGTGTTTGTGTAACACAACCAACTTGAGCATGTGGGGGTTGCTCCCGTCCTAATTATTGACCTGATTTTGCCCGCCAGCTCCGTCTCCCTGTTTTGTGTTGCCCTCTGCAAGCCTGTAAATCAGAGCTGCATCTGGGGCTCAGAACATCAGCTGTGAACAGTTGGTGGGAGCAGGGGGACTCTGGTGAGGGGCAGGCTGGATGCCAAGGTGTGCAGGCAGCCCGAATCAAGGTGAAGAAACCTGGTGTGAAACACCTGTCCTGCAAATCCCTTGGGGCATCCTGACAGCAATCTGGGGTGAAGCACTGCTGGTGGAACTGAAGCATCAGTGTGGAGCAAAAGCTTTTGGTTTATGGGTGTGTAGGTTTGTCTTTCCTCTGCTGGAAGCTAGATCCCTAATGGAAGGAGGAATTGGTATGATATCTCCCATACTCAATTGAAAATGCAAGCTTGAATGAAAACCCAGTTCATCCAAAAATGGCTAATCTGTCTTAGGTATAGTAAAACTATTGGAAAAGCACATTTCTGTATGATTTTAAAGAGCTCAAAGATGTTCCAAGTTCCACTTATTTCGCCCAATTACATCTTGAAGAAGTAAAAAGCAGCAAGTTCACTTTATGAGAGACTACAGAAAACAAACTCCTGACCAGTCTCCCACCAGCACCTCCAGACCCTCAGAGTTAACTTTCTCAGTGCACCAGCGTGCAATGATCACAGCAGCTCTAACCAAAAGTCTCAGTCATTAATCTGCAACAGAGCTGCCTGCTGTATTATTTTCCATGAGATTCTCATATATTTTCAGAAATACCTTTTTTTCCCCAGCCCTGGAGAGACGAAGGAAGTGTGAAAACATCATCGCCTACAGATCTGGAAGCTTGAATACTTTGGCCAAGGTGTATTGTATGTCTTTGCATTTTTTAAGCCTACCACACAGCAGCAAAGAACTGATGAGCTGTCTGAATCCTTGCCCATGATCTTGACCGCTGAAGGAACAAAAAAAATTATCATTTTGACTTCTTGGTCTCTGAAATGCTCCCCCACTGTGCTCATGGTGTGTGCCTGGATCCAGCCTGAGCACGTCCATACATACTTAATGAGAAGGACTGAAAGTCCAGATTCTGACCACCAGACACCCTGCAGAGCCCTTGCTCTCTGGTTGACAATGCTTTGGAAGTGAGTTTTGGGGCTGAATTTATGACACAGATTAATGCCTAGGTATTAAGTCCAGTGAAAACAGTGCTGGATAAGGATATCATCTTGCCCTGGCATTCCTTGGTTGGATTGATATTTATGGGACCTGTATCTCAGGCTTATGGTCTGGGGTACAGAAACAGAATCATGTTTTCCAGAAGCATAGCAGAACCACATAAATGTCAGAGGGATGAAGATAAGGCCTCAGCAGTGTTCCCAGAGCTGAGACTTAGGTTTGTGTAACTGGAGCAGAGCTCAGAGCACCCGCTACAAGGTTCAGCCTGGGGAATTAGCCTTTCTCTGTGGCTCCAGCCACTCTAGCAGGAGCCATGCCAAGGAGAGGGGCTGTTAAGTCCAACAGGACTCCAACAGGACTGCCATCCTAAGGGATCCCACTGAGAAATCCCTCTCTAAAATTATCTTGACCCTCTGCCATAATCACACACACTTTTTAGAGGGAATTGAAATGAATCTTCTCTCTATCCATCCTCTTGTGAAATATAAACAATTCTTGATGGATTTGCAGCTTACACTAGTAACTGACAGCTTGCTAGCTGCTGGCATGAGTGCTTACAGTCTGGCAAGCACCAGACGACTGTGATGCCTACAATGTGCAATCCCTGAAACGTGGTAGTTTTCAATGCTTGCAGAAGACCAGAGCTTCAAAGCAGCAAAACAGCTGGCCAGGGTTGAGTGCCAGCAAACATGAGACTGATCTTTACAGAACACCTGGCCCAAATGCATACTATAAGGGGTGCAGATCTCTTCAGAAAAGTTACTCCAAGCTGTGGGTGCTGAGTACTTGGATAGCTACCTCTGAATTTGCACTTGAGTGGCCAGGGTTTTCTCTATATGGGCAGTGAAGCAGACCCTGCCTACATCCCATTTCAAGGGCGTTGGATGCCTTGATGGGATTCTTTCTGAGTGAGAGTCTAAATCACAAATAGATTGAGAACTGCCTATGCACAACAAGTAAAGTTCCTTATTTGCTCACGTAAGAGCTGCATACAAAAAGTAGGGTGCTACCATTGTATATATCTACTCTTCCAACTAGAAAGCTGGAGCTAAGCTCTGGGCCAGACAGCAAATTGGGAACCTGCTCAATAGCAGGTCTTGTTTATTCTGAGAAGAAGCAGCCTGTGTGGGGACAAAGGCACCAGCCATGTGGGCAACAACCTCCACTCAAAGGGCTTTTTTCGAAACAAATGCGATTTGAGTATTCAGGTGCCCATCACTGGCAAGGATGAGGCTGCACCAAACTTTGGATCAAACAACAAACACCTCTGTGAGACCATGCAACATGAATTCATTGGAGACACAGGAAACCATGAGAGAGTGGGACTCCTTCACCTGACTCACCTGCAATTGCCAGACCAAACATGTGCTAAAGACAGGATTTTGGCTGCCTGTGGCCACCTATGTCACATCTGCCTCTGGAAGATGCCAACCAGACAGGCAGGGCCACCACCTGAAGATACATAACAAGCTTTTGCCCTTACAAAGCCAAGGTGATGTGTTCTTCTATCAACTGGGCTCTAAAGTGATGACCCGGCAGTCATCCAGCTGGCTATTCTCATTTCTGGGAATAGTTTGCTTCATTGTTCAGGGAAAACAAAAACAAAACCAAAACACAACACAAACACAAAACACAGTCTGGTGGAAAAAATTGCCCACAATGTTTATGCACTGAGGCAGGTCAGTCCTTCTGCCCCCACCTGGCCTACAAATGGTTACAGGACTCCAAACCATCTTGGCAGCTGAGTTTATAACAAAGTAAAACTATGAAAGAGAACTGGTAGCAGCTGAAGCAACAGAAGAGGAGGGGATGGGGTCTGGGGAAAGGTAAAATACATTTTCCTGATTCCTGAAGGGAAGAGGGAAAGGGAGCTTGTCTTTAATCTATATGCAGCTTGCATTGCTGATGCGGTTGAAATGCAAGATCAAGGACAACAATTGGGTTTTCTGCTTGAGATGACTGAGCCAGAGATGTCTGAGTTTAAGGTCTGTCTGATATACAGGAAAATTTTCTGGAGGCTGAGCTGGGCAGAGTCTGCAGGTACCAGAGCCTGCACTGGAGATGCTGCTTTGGCAGGTGGACTATGAATTGCTCTCTGTTAAATCAAACAACCCTCAGAGGTCACCAGCAGTGCAGCACTTCTGTAAACACCAGTCACAAAGCCCTGGCTGCCCCACAGCTGTGTCACGTTGCTTATGAGCAAAAGGATTTCTTTTCTCTGTTTCCTTCAGTTTAGGGTTCTTGTTTGCTGGCACATTACATCTTTTAGCAACAGGAACACATACAGGTTGCAAAACTCGTTTTAGCTGGCTGGGAGTCACCTGAACCCTTTCCACATGCCTGCATTATCTCCATGTTCCAAAATGTCTTTCAACCAACATAGTAGAAATATACAAGAGATGTCCTGTTGTGCCAGCCCAGTTGTCTCTCCTTTCCAACAGCCTGCATCTCACCAGAGCTTTGGAGAAAGGAACAAGAAACACTGCACTGGAGAATTTAGGAAGAGTTAATGAATGGAAGAATTTTCTCTCCTACACTGCTGGCTGATGCTTGGCATGCATCCCAAGGCAAGGGTGCTTTGAGTCTGCTTAGGAATTGAATCCAGCTTGCCACTGGGTCATTGCTACCAAGAGGCACAACAGGCTCTCAGCTCCAATTTGGGTCTGAGCAGAAGCCATTTAAGGCTGACTGTGAGAATGCTGCTCTTTGGTCAGGGCTCCATGGCACGGTTGCACGCCAAGCCCTGATGATGCAATTTTCTCCTAGTTCTCAGTCCTTTTGTAATCACAAGTGATTTATGTATTGGAAACTTTCAAAACCATTGCCTGGTTCAGAAGGTGTTACAAAACTTCATGGCTGTTGAAATCACGGGATCCTAGAAATTAAGGGAAGAACAAAACACTGTGAAAACTCCCAGTATTCTTGACAAATAGAACTTGTTCAGAGAGGGAGATGTCACAAGGCTGTTTCTTCAAATTTTATGTGTATTTAAACTTTTACTAATATCTACCTTACATGCCTAGGGAGAAATTACTCCTTTTCATTATAGCTCTCTAGTGATCCGATAAATATTCTTTTTTCTTACTAACCAGAGCAAACAGAAGCGGGTTTTTGGTTGTGCAGGATGGGATTCCCTTCAACACCTGCTGAGAGGATTTCATTGCCCTCTGTTCTTGTGCTCCAATACAGATGTGTCCATGGGCTGTGTCATGCTTTCCAGCTTTAGAAACAGCCCTTGTTTCCTGTTCCTTCATTTCTGTATTCTGAACCGAGGCACAAAAGAGCCACTCTTTTGAGTGAGAATGCTACAGTATGAGGGCATTAAACCTTTGTATGCTCCCATACCTGACTACATTTTCCAATACTTCTGCCTAAACTTTTCCAAGAAGCCCCTTACTGGGTCTTCCTGTGGAGACTCCAGTGTGGGAGATGGGATTCACACACATTCATGGAGCTGCCACATCCCGTGTTTAGAGTTGAGCTACTGGGAGGTAAAACCATTCCTCATCCTGATGAGGTTTGTTCTTGCCATTCCTCTTCTGTCATAGCTGAGAAGTCACCCACTAGACAGTTCCTATCTAAGAGTAACTTGACATGTCAGTGCCTGTGCCTTCCCTGTAGCTTCCATGTTGGTGTAAGGTTGTATTACACACAGTGCATCAAACACACTGGCTGGAATGCTGCTGGTAAATATTTTGGTAGAGTCTCTAAGAATTAATCTTCATTTGTGGTTTCTTAAATTAAATTCTTAAATTTCTACATTCTTAAACTACGGCCCTATAAACTGGAGGGCAACTTGACACCTCTGCAATACTGCAAAAATGCCAACCAGGTCTGGGTATACCACAGCCCAGGAGCTTTTTGGAGTAATGGCTGTCAAACTCAGGCTGCTTTTTTCAGTGGAGAAGTATTGTCCTTGGGTGGTTTTGAGTGTGGTGGTCAAAACTGTTTTAGTGTCTCTTGCTGACATGTTGCCATGCCCAAGAAGAGAAACATTGCTGACACAAGCCAAGCAAGCACTGCGATTGCATTCAGTCTGGGAGAAATCTCCCTCCCATATGAATCTTGCCAAAAGCAGAGCTGCTTTTATTGTCTTGTTATTCTAAACACACTTGGGTTGTTAGGAAAGGAGGAATGAATACCTGTGAGCTTAGTGCTGCAGGGTTTGCAATGACCAAACTTGTGACATGAATGCCTCCTCAGGACCAAAATCACCACGTGCAATCTCGTGGCCAATGCACAGTGTTCCCCAAGCCCAGGAAGACTGGACCCAGGGATCCTGCTCCTACCCCCACTGCCTCTCAGTGATGGGCAAGCTGAAAGCAGATGGACTAATACAAAGCTGCCATAGCTGTCAGAAATATGGAGTATTGTTATTCAAACCTTAATTCAGTTACAATCCTCAGAATATCCTCATCTATCTGCCTGGCTCTTAAGCAATTCATCCATGCACCTCTTCACCCATAAGCATGTAGTGTGTCCTTGTCAATAAGGCCTGAAGCCAAAAAGCCCCTGATGATTTTTGGTGACAAGATTGTCCTCTAGAAGCCATAAGCTGGCTGATGCAACTGGGTGTCAGAGCCCATGGAGCTGTTTCGGGACCACACTTCACACCATTAGAGCAAATTCACACCCAATTTGCATTCTGACCCCTTACAGCCATCTTATCAAAAGTGTCTTTCTTATGATGAATGTTTAAGTAATTCCAGGCTGAGGAGGCTGTAGTACAGGCAGCTGGGTGGAGATTTGGGCTGTGCTTATCGGATTTTTTGTGTGTCTTTTTCATAGCAAGACATAAAAAGTGAAACATGAGCTGACGTGTCTGATTTTATATACAGTGAATCAGGGACCTTGAACAGTTTAATATTTTATCTCCATCAATCAGTCATTTTTCCCCAGCTGAGAATACATTTGGACACAGCTCACTAAAATTGCTGTTTGTGTCAAAATTAAAGCAAACAAACAAACAAACCAAAACAAATGAAGCAAAAAAACAAATAGAAAAGATTTGGGCCTGTCTCTTGAGACATGTTAGCTGGTAGCTACATTTTACTCTTACATGCATTCTCTATTGTTAGCTGCACAAGCTATTCTGTATAGAATACTTTGTACAAAACACAATAAATATTCTCATATGTGGTGAACCCTGAAGTCATGGAAAATACTATGCACACCAGTGGATTTTAACTGAAGGCTTTAAACTATTCTTAAAGACAAACAGAATCTGTTGATTGATGTTACTTATTTTGTGTGTGTCTGGATGGACACAAACAGTAAGGGTCCAAAGCCTAAAAAAATTATGGAAAATCACAGATGCAGGTAAGACCTGTGTCACTGCAAAACCTAGTTATGTTCTGTAATGACATTTGTTACCTCATCCAATAGAAATGCCTCATTTTTTCCCCAAACCAGACTGGACTTAAAAAAAAAATTAAACAAAAAAATTGCTTTTTACAATGGCACTGGGTGGCAAAAAGAAACTGAATAATTTCCAAGTGTGACCAGTAACAAACAGAACACACCATGTGGCATACATCAGCCACATGGGGGTTTGTTGTACTGTGAAGTTTTTATAGCTGTGGGTTTTGGTTTTCTACGTGACACATGAAATGACAGAAAGAAAGACAGAAGCCCCAAAGGCTCTGACCAGCAAGAGTCATTCAAACTTTGTAGCCACACTCGGAGCTGCAGACCAAGAACAGAAATGAACGTGTGGGAAGAAGAGCATTTCTTAACACAAAACAAAAACAACAACAACAAAAATCAAAATTTGGAAAGGTTTCAGGCATCTTACAATGGAAAGAGTGTATTCTATGTAACTTCTTAATTTTCCCATCAAGTTATTATTGTCACTTCAGTAGTCAGTTACATGCACAGAAAGGCCATTCCTGCCCTCCAGAGATCATTGCCAAAATAGATGTGATGAGATAAATTGGGTGGGAAAGCCTCATTTTACAGGATTTTGAGACAGTGGGAAGGATTGAAACCTAGATCAGAGAATTTTTTGTGTGACTAAATGTCTTTCTAGAAATAGGCTTTAAAGTCTCAGCTGCTCTTGCACAAGAAACCTGTGGTGAAGCTGACATCCCTCCTGAGGGTTTCTATCCAAAAGAACAAAGTAGAAGTCTCCCAGTGTTCCCTACCTCCACGGAGCAAATCTTTCTGTCAAATCTTGCAACAGCTTCAAGTCACCAGATTCTTCAAGCCTATGAAGTCTGCTCTCTAAGCAGTCCTGGGGAGTATATGCTTATAATTTTCCCTAATTAGGGGACTGCTGAGGACAGTGAAGCCAAGAGGGAAATTCTGCTCCTTCTACCTCCTGTTGTCCACAGTCTAGTCCCCGCTCGTATGCTCTCAGATCATCAGAAAAGTCATTAATTAATTAATAAGTTGTCTTTATGTCTAAGCAAGTACACAGTACAGATGAAGCTTTTCCTTCGTTATTCTCCCTAGCTCCTGAGAGACCATCTCTCTGGCCCTTTTCAGAGACCATCTTTTTTTAATTAACTTTTTTTTATTGAGCTGTTCCGAAAAATCAGAATTGCAGAGCTTCAAAGATACAATTAGCATAATGTAACTGTAACATCATCAATGAGGACTGGCATGCATTTACCCAACAGGGCATGATTACAGAGAGCACAATAGCAGCTTCTTTCTGCAACACCAAAAACTCCCAACCCAGGCAACCACCATCTTTGTTTGGTACAAGCTGAGAACTGGCTTCACATTTCAGTCTCTGCTCCATGCAGGGATGTTGTAGCTCTCACAAATGTATGAATGATCTGTAAACAACATGACACACCACCAAAGGAAAGTAGTAGAGAACAAACTTCTAACTGACCGTGACAGAGAAGTAAATGCCTTTAAAATGTAACCACTCCTTCTGGCTGCTTCAAAAGCTGATGAAGAACTGGACCAAAAAATCGACTACAAACCACAGAACAAAACAAGATCCCTACAATCTGTGTGAGACATTGGGCTACAAAGATGGTGTGGTGGGAAATCATTCATTCCAGCTGGAAAAAAACACCTTCTCAGGTGGATGAGATCTGTCTTCTTGAATGCTGTGAAAGGCAAATTGTACTCAGGATCCTTCCCCAGCCTGGGTTAACAGCTTTTGCCACAAAATTTTTGTTGTCACCAATCTGAATTTAAAATGAGACAACTGGATTGTATGGAACTGAGGCACAAACCCCCAGGGAACCAGAGCAGGTTGCAGTACTCAGCCCTTGCAGGGCTATGAACTGCTCCTGGGAAAAAATAGGTGTCACAAGGACTATTGGAGAAAACAGCCTAAAAGTTTGATGTTTCCCTGGTTTTCCTTGTGGCAAAGGTCAGACTGTTGTCCAACATGCTGGAATTGTTGAGCTGCTGATTTTTTGTGCCTTTCAAGTGTTGTGGCTGTGTGGCTTTTGTTGACTCATCTTTTGAGGTTCCCTTGGTGTTGCACCCACAAGACCTGATCTAGAGGTTGTGCAAGGGAGCATTGTGAAAGCTGCTCTGAAGCAGGATACATGCTAGCTGTGCTAAAGTGAAAAAGTGCAGGGGTTGGAAGTTGCAAACAGAGCTGTGTATACAAAATTCATTTTCTGGCTACTCCCTTGAACTGAGAACAGCTAATCTTAACAAAACAAAAGCAGACAGGCAAGAGACATGGTCCAGAAAGGCACAGTCAACCTGACTTATCAAACAGCCATGTTTACCTTTTGACACTCTTTTATTCCATTAACAATTACTGATCTAAGACAGTTCTGCTAGGGTATTGGAAATCTTTACCGCTCCAGGGGGAAAAGTGTATTCTCTTAAAAGTTTTGTTAGCTCAACACTTTATTCTTTATTTATATTGGCTTTGATGTGAGAAAAGAAAGTGAAAAAGAATGTAGAAAGTGGGCAGTTTCATAATACAAGTATATTTGTCAAGTGAAAGAAGCTTAGGAGACAAGGAAAAGATGTAATGTGAAACACTGCAAAAACACAATTAGGAACATAAACATGAAATTATGTGCAGTATAACCTGGTTTCAACCTTTTCTTGACTGGTTTGAAGGTAAAGTTTTTAAATGGCATTTCCAAAATAATAAATACCTGCTTTTATGATCTAAAACTCAACCAAGAAACTGCAGTAGTAACTGGCATCACTCTCCTAGAAGGCAATCTTGGCATGCGGAAGACATGATGACTCAACACTTTTTAAGCTGCTGAAATATGCCTGAGATCAGCAAAGTCTCCTGAAGAGTGTTGGGATTACATTTATCTGAGGAAAAAGAGGAAGGGCAAGTATGAAAATATTTTTAGGATACTTCTATGGTCCAATCCACATCGTATGGATTCAGTATCTTCAGTAGTGCCCTACAGAAAAGCTTCTGAGCTTAGAGAAAAGCTGAAATCTCCCTCCCAGTCTCGTCTCAGAGCCATGATGGTCTGACTATATATTACAGTTATGTCATTCTTAAATGTATTTCTTCTCAGTGTGCTAATCAGCCTGACGGACCCCACTTGAAGGAGGAAAAGGGTGATGTATATCCAAAGGTTTCTCTGCACAAGGAAGTTGCCCAAGTTGACAGCCTCCCTGTGGGCACATTCCCTGTCCATCTCAAATAAAGTTGTTGTTGTTTTTCCAGTTTGTCTCCAACTAAGCTGTAAAAAAACTCTCTTGCACTAGAACTAGCATTTGTGGATACCAGCAACTGCATGGTGAGGCTGTTGGGGAAGAGGTGAAGCCCAGGTGATGGTCAGGGAGAAGGCAGCCCATGACACAGGAGCTGTGTCTTCCAGATCCTCAGCAGCTAATCTCTGGACCTCTCTCCTTTTGCTCTGCACAGATGTGGAAACTCTTGCACACAGCACCTAGGGACATGAACCTTCCTGGTTAACAAAGCTTGCTTGATCTCCTCACTAATAGGAAATGAGCATCATTGTAAACACTGGTCTTGATTTGGTTTCAGACCAACTTTTTCCCCTTCCCCCAGAAAAACTCTCCTTGCCTCTATGTGTGCAGAGTTGCAGATGGTCATGCACAAGCTTTTCAACCTTGAGAAAGAAACCATGGCATGCACCTATGATGATAAAAGGTTTTATCACTCGTAAAACTCCTCAGTTGTGCAAACAGGGAGAGAACATGAGAAGCTTTCAGTGGTTTCCTGTCCAAAGCCCAGCTTCTTTCCAGGGAACTGATATAGTAATGAAAAAAGGATGAAAAAGTCTTACTTGAGTCAATTTTTTATTAACCTGCTCTGGGGTAATTCCTGGGATTCCCTCAAATGATCCTTCCCTCTCTCCGGTTCCTGTCAGGGATTACAAAGCACTTCCTCTCTCCAAGGACCTGGGATATCCCATCTGGAATGGTGGTGGTGGTGTGTTGTGCCCAGCCCTGTCCTCAGACACTACTATTTGCTAGATGAGCAAGGACATTATCCATACCAATAAAATTAATAAAGTAAGGACCATGTTTTCCATACATAACCTCAGATGAGCCAGCTGGAGACATTCATCAGGCAGGAATTTGTATACACAAATTGGGCAAATATGCATTCAGCCACCTGATGTGGATATCCCAAGGTATGTTTTCTGTTTGCACATGGGAAAACACATGTTTTCACACTTTCAGTGGTTGATTTGAAAAAAAATATTTTTGGTATCTAGCAAAAAGCATGTTTTTATTTAAAGAGTTGCTGAGAAAGATTGCACCAGAATATCTCCCATCTGAGCCAGTCTAAAGGAAAGGAACATCCAAGTTGCTCTTTTCCCCTCTTATTTTTGTTTCATTTTATTTTGGGTATTTTTTGTGACAGACTCTTCTCAGGCAGCAGGATATCAGCTGTCCTACGTGGCAAACAAAGAGTTCTGTTTTGCCTCTTAGTTTCTTATCCTGTTGTTTTCGATAGGGGAGTTTGTTTTTCCTGTATGATTGGAATAATTACCCTGACAAGGCAAAGGACTGAGACAGATGTTCTCCCTAACTGATAATAAAAGCAGTGTCCTTCAGCTTTTTGCTGGCTGTGAACTCCACTACCATCCCCTGATATCCCACAATGGGATGCAGACATTGAATCCTTCAGGAAGTGGAGTGCTGGTGCTGATCTACCTTCTTATTTCAGGCGAGGACAGGGCAAATTCTGCAGGGTTAAATAAAATTGTATGCTTGTTCTCCCCAAAAAGGAGAATAACTTCTTTTAAAGCTCCTAATTGTTGCAGGTTACCTGCCCTTTATGAGGCAGAATTATTATAGTTTTTATATTTTACCATGAAATGGTGCTGCCAGCTGTCAACAGCTCAAGGAACAGTTAATTATATTTTTGTACAGCTGTTCATAAGAGTGTAGAAAGCTGCTGTTCTCCTCCTAAAAAGAAAAAAAAAATCTTGGCATCAGTTCTTTGGGGAGAATAGTTAACAAGTGTCCAAAGTAGTTGTAATGGGAAAGTCAATCGTTCTTCCTTTTGTGAAGTAAAAATGCATTTCCTCTGGTGCAAAGGGAATCAAGTCACTATTCTGGGGCTGAGTTGGGAATGATTGTGTTTGAAATTCAAGGGAATTGGTAGTCTCAACTACTAGAAACACCACCTCAATTCCAGGGCAAATTCTTGCCTGGCCATTCCAGGGAAAAGGCAGAGGAGCTGCAGGTTTCACCCTTGTAATACATGTGTGTGTGGACCTCCCCTCATTTCACATACATCAGGTCCTTATGTTGTCCATGTCCCATTAAATCCATGTTGTTCCTGTCTGATGGACAGCAAATGCCACAGTGTTCTGGAGCAGACCCACAGCTACACCAGCAATCTGAGATTTGCAGTTCTAGCAATGCTTGAAGGGTCTGTCCCAATCCTGCTAGATCCTGCAAGCCATGAACACCACTAGAGAATTTATGGTGTAGGTAGGGGAGCCAGACAGAGGGTGTGGGGAGCTGACTTAACTTGTTTATCTTAAAATTATGATTTATCAGAAATGAACTACTGTTGTCAGGAAGGACTCTCTTCCGACAAATTGAAGCCCATCAAAAATCAATGAAATATTTTATTTGGATATTTTCTAAACCAGAATGTTGGCTCCATAATTTTTAAATAAGAAAATTATTTTAACTGAATAGAAATGCAGGTTGGTGGGGCTTTTTCTGTTTTTCAACAGAGTGGTTGAAACCAAAACAATTTGGAAACTATAACGTATTTGTATTGGCCTAACCACTTTTTTTTTTTTCTTTTGAAAAGCCTTTTTTTTTTTCCTTTTGGAAACTCATATTCTCTGTCTGTTTTGTGTTTGGTACAGAGAGAAAATGTTCACTTCAGATGATTGGAGGTTAAGGTATCATTTTGAGCTACTTAGAGCACAGGGAGAAGAGAAGACATGAGTGTCCCTTTGATGTTATTCCCACTTCAGTTGCCCTGAAAGATGTGTGCCTAATTAAGCTGCTTTCCCTATGCTCCTGCAGCAAGCAGTGGAGAAAAGTGGGTCCAAAGGAGGAGCCCAGGAATGACCAGAGGGATAGAAGAGGCTGAAAGTTTAGGGCTTGTTCAGCCTGGAGAAGAGAAGGCTCTGGGGATCTACAGGAAAGCTGGAGAGGGACTCTTTGCTGGGAGCATAGTACAAGGACAAGGATTAGTGGTTTCAAACTGGAAGAGAGGGTACATTTAGGTTAGATATCAGGAAGCAATTCTTCAGTGTGAGAGTGGTGAGACACTGGCACAGGCTGTCCAGAGAAGCTGAGGCTGTCTCATCCCTGGAATTGTTCAAGCCCAGACTGGATGTGGCTTTAAACAACCTAATAGCAGAGCCAGCTTCTGTCTTCAAATAAAAGCATTGCTCCCGAGCCCAAATCAGGGGGAAAAAATCCCACCTGACTTGCCAAGGTCACTGACAGAAGGGACAAGATTTCACCTCCTTTTGCTGAGGCAGTGCAAGACTTACAGCCTCATCAGGGTCAGAACTAAGTTGACTTGTACCAACTTTCCTGACATTGAGGTGCAACCTGCTGGAGACTTCTGTGGTGTGGGCAGTGCAGTGGGTGCTTCCCAATGCCAGCACAACCCACTGTAAGCCCTATAGAGGACCTGTCCCAGGGAATCATATCTACTCTGGCTTGGTTTCTGAAGGCCCTTTCTTGTATTTTCTACAATGTTCTTCTATCTCTCCTCTGCGTAGGCCTCCTGACTCCCCACATCATCACTACATCCCTTGTGCCTTTTGCAACTTCTGGGGACTCATTTCTCACACGTGTTTCTATTCCAGGCACGTGCAAGGCCTTTGCTAAGTGACACACATCTCTATCTACCACAAACTGGTGTGAAACTTAGGTGGAGAGCCGTCAACTCTTGCAAAATGTCACAGCTGCATTGTGGTTAATGGGTCTGCTGGCTCTAGTGATTCTAAGCAGCTGAAACATTTTCCCTTAGCTGTTACCCCAAAACTTCTAGCAAACTTGTATGCAGAAAAACTCAACTGGCTAGTGTTGGCTTGGTTCAAAAGCTGCTTTTTGAAGATTCTAAATGCAGCCAAGACAGTTTTTGCTTTTATAGTGATATTGTTTGTTATATCCTGAGACACTTTCAGGAAACTAACAAAAATTCTGAAATTCGGCAAGACATAATTATTGGGATTTAGTATTGAGATAGACATTATAAGGCTTTTAAGCATTTTTATAGGTCTTTAAAAAAGTAAAACATGAACTGAAAAGACCAGCAGCAGCTGGATAGACAAAATGAGGTCCCCTATGGAAAGACTAGACAGCAAAAAGGTCAAAAAATTAATGAGCAGTTTTGTAATATAAAATCTGTCCCACAGGATCCCAACAGAATATTTGAAATTAAGAATTCTTAAAAAATACCTTGTAGTTTTCAGAGTTTTAATTCACTGCAATATAAGTAATTCTGAGCATTTTTTGTATTATCCTCTTTCTTATTGGCAGTCTGCACTTTTTCCAAAATTGAGAAACTTCAGAGAATATGGATAACTTGCAGAAAAATATAAAGAAACATTGTTTATTGCCCTGCATCTTCTTTGCCAGAAATGGGACATCTGAAACTCCCAATTAAAATACATCTATTGCAAAAAATGAAGGATACTGAATTCCAAGCAATTTGCCTGATTTAAGTGACGAGACACCAGCTGAGTCATTTAGAAAAAAAACTGCCAAGATTTACAAACTGGCTCTTGTCCCAGGAAGAGCACCCGAACCACTCCAGCATGCAGTTCCAGCTCTCTACCCAAATGTGACTAATGTTTTTTTTTCCTGTAAGAAAATGCTACTTTCACTTTTATGAAGCGTCATCTTTTTTTTTTTTTTTTTTTCAGGGGAGTCCTTCCCAGTGAAAGGTTGTGGAGTCTGTCAGCATGTGTGTTTGTTTGGCTGAGCATGGTACTGGGCACTCCTGGCTCTGTTATTGGAAAAGACCTTGATTTTAAAGGCTGAGGTGTATTCATAGCATGAATAGAATCTATGCTTTATAGTAAACTCCCCAAGACCAGAGCCCACTTTTATTCTAAAAATACTAGTGCAGTGCACCATCTATTACCAGGATCTGCCTGCTCAACAAGGTACCTGTGACCACAGTCACTAAGAGACTTTGCAGAAAACTGGTGAAGATCCTATGTTCAGGCTCTGAAGGCTCTTTCTGATAGAAGTCTTTGGTTAGAATGAAACTGGAAAAAGGTTTGGAAAATCTTTTTAAGTCAAAGTCTTCACAGGCTTCAAAACACAAAATCTGTCCCTGTGCAGGATGTGACCAGGCCAGTTCTCCTCTTACCCATCAGTGTGCATCATGTTCTAAACTGCAGGAGCTCAGAACATCTGGGACTGTCAGTCCCATTTCCAGCTGGAAACATGCTGGCTGACAGCAACAGATCACTGGAATGGGTATGGTGAGATCCAAATCTTGCTGTCTTCCCAAGAAATTAGACCTTTGCATGCTGTGGGCCTCAGGGCAGCGTTGGTGCTCATCAAACATGCAGACTTTTCCTGTAGCCTGATGTCTCCTACACGATCTCCCAGGACAAAACCCATGCTGAGGTTTATTAAACAGTTGGTGACAGCAAATGGCTGCAAGCAAGGGTGGCAGGAGCACAGGAAAATCCCAGAAACATGAGTAAGAGTGCTTGGCAAGACACAGGGTGCTGCTCTATACCTCAAGAGAGCAGTCAGATACGACCAATGGTGATTCCTAGAGCATCCTCCCACCCAATACCTTTGCAAATAACAAGACACACAAACACACACAAAAAAACAACCAACCAACCAAAACAAAAGTAAACAAAAAACCAAACCCAACCTCTTAGCATCTTTGCTGGAGATAATTGTGGATCTCTGCTGAATTACCCAAGTAATGAGCCATGCCCAATTCTCCACTCCATTTCAGCATTTTCAGAATATAAAGCAGCAGGGATGGTAAGAAATTGAGCAAGCAACATGAAAATGGAAAAAAAGGCAGATAATTAGAAATTAACTTCATCAGTGCAATTGTACGGAATTGAAAAGACATTTCAGCAGCCCCAGGACATGTTAACAGCCCTGGAGAATTCAGACATAAAAGCAAGATATTTTCCAAACTTCAAATGGACCCAAAGTTTCCTAGCAGGAGGGAATTGTTTTAGCATGTAGCTTTCTAATTAGATGTTAGAAAAACTTGGTGATGGAGTAGATTTTGCAGTAATTTATGCTGAAGCAACTGCACATTAAAGTACAAAAATTACTCTGGGTGGATATGGCATTACCAAAGATCAGAATTAAGCCCAGCATTTTTAAAGTTCATGCACCTACAAGGCCAGAAACTGACTTGCCCTGTATGGGAAATGGTGGCTAAAACTACTCAGAACCGGAGTCAATTAACGTTAATTTACTTCAGTGTTTCTTGCAATAAATGGATGGAAATGAGGAATCCCCAGTGGACACAGATTTACAGCAGGCAAACCAGCTATAAAAGTAAGAACAACAAGTAAATGAAGCTAGTCTCTGATAAGAAGGTGTGAGCTAATTATGAGCTTCTAGCTACTGCATAAAAGTAACACATTTGACTCAAAGAGATAGTAAATGTCTAATATGGCAATTTATGGGTATTAAGAGGTGAGATGCTGTGGGAAGCAGGAACAAGAGGTGATGCAGTGGCTCTTTGCATTGCACTACAGTCCACTGTGTGTCACGCAGGCAAGGTTCTGGCACACATCAGGTGTGTAATTCAATGTGTAATTCAAACTGATGTAATTCAATCCTGTTTCTTATCAGAATTTGCCTAGTTGCTTCCTCTCTCCCATCAGAAGGTTTCTTCACGACTTATAAGCCAGGTACCTGATCCTCTTAATCTCCCTCCTTTTCCAAATTCAGGGTTTGCTGAGCCTCCTAAAACTTGTCGTAGACACAATTCAGATGAGATGGAAAAGAGGAAATTAAAAAAGAAATCATATAGCTCCTGGAAATCACTCCCCTGTTTCTCCAGGGAATCTTGGGTTTGCAGTTTGCATTGGCTTTCACTAGGAAAGTGAATACCATTACTGGCAGTTACTTCAAGGGAACATATTTCTTTTTTGAGGGGCACCAATGTGTTTAGTAGAGCATAAGAGCAGACAAAGGTCCATTTGACCCAGTACCTGCATGGCAAATTCAGAAGGACAGAGAAGTGGGAGGGAGATAAACCTCTATCATTGTCTCACTTTCTGTACTTTTCCAGATTCTGGTACAATGTTTTGCATGGCAATAATTTTCTTGCTTCTTACAAGCCTCTGATCTTTCTCATATTTATCTCTTACTCAAACTTAAGTGCACTAATTGTTCTCCCAAACTGCAATCCCTCCTTTGCATATACCATTTAAATTACCAGGGAATGACCTCTAAGCCCATCTGTGCTTGGCAAATAATCAGTGATGGGGAATTCATTAATTGCATAGGCAGAAGAGGACAAGCCTGCCCAGCTCTGGCCCTCAGGAAATAGCTGAAATTCTTAGTGGTAGAGAATTAAGAGTAAGTTAGGCAGTCCCATTGCTATTCTTATGGTAAAAGAACCAAGGGCAAAGAGAAGTTTACTTTCCATGAGGCAGAACATGTCAACAGACACTGAGGAGATTTCCTAGAGAGGTTTCATAGTTCCCAGAAACTGTGTGAGTGGACACAGCATTGATCTGGGCTGATCTCTGGTCTTGCCTCGAGGTTCAAGTGCAGTGGGAACAGATTTTGTGATCTTTGGATCAAAGAGCAAGCAGGGTCAATGTCTGAGGGTTTGCAAGAAGGAAGGTGCACAGGGCAAGTGTGGCACTTAGTGAGCTTCAGAAAGAACTTGTAGATAATCTGCTAAACCATCTGGCACTGAGACCCCACCTGGAATACTTCGTTCAGGTCAACATAAGAAAGACATGGACCTCTTGGAAGCAGGGACAGAGCAGTCCATGAAGATGATCAAGGGGCTGGAACATTTGCCCTGTGAGGATAGGCTGAGGTAACAGGGGTCCTTCATCCTGGCGACCAGAAGCCTCTGGGAGACCTTAAAGCAGCCTTCCAGGACCTGAAGGGGCTACAGGAAAAATGGAAAGTGTAGTGATAGGATCTGGGATAACAGTTTTAAACACAAAGAAGGTAGATTGAGATTAGATATTAGGAAGAAAATCTTCACTGTGAGGGTGGTGAAACACTGGAACAGGTTGCCCAGAGAAGCTGTGGCTATCCCAGCCCTGGAAGAGTTCAAGGCCAAGTCTAGCAATCTGGAGCAACCTGGTCTAGCAGGAGGTGTCCCTGCCCATAGCAGGGGGTTGGAACGGGATGATCTTTGAAGGTCCAACCCAACCCAAACAAATCCACAATTCTACAGTAGTAGTCCTTAGTCTGGGCAAAAAGAACATCACCATTTCTCCATGAACACAGCTCTTTCTGTTCTTTAGTTTGGGTTTCTGTTGTTCCAATGGGAAGCCAACAACGGATGCTGACCCAGGAGCCCCTGTGGGCAGGCAAGCATTCTTCAGAGAGTTTGCATTGAGTCCATTGGCAGGTGGCAAACTGCAGGCATCTGGGTACTGAAGAACCTCCCCAAACTGCCTCCACCTCCTCCTGACCGCAGGCATGTGAGACCTACCAGCCAGTGCCATACACCCTGGGCAAAACACAGAGCAGCATTTTTTCAAGCTGTATCCCATCACCTCTTGTCACCTCCCAGCCACGTGTGGGACAGCACTAATTTTGCAAACAGCAGGAATGGATGGTGACAGCCTGTGGGACTGGGACTGGCTCGAACCCAACAGGCAACGCTCTGCACCTCTGTTACACATCAGTGAAGGAGCCTCCTGGGCCTGTAAAAGCAGCCACTGCTCCTGGTGCATGTTGTTGCAGGTCCCTCTGGTGCTGCCACTGGAGGTCTCAACAAAGAGTGGGGAGTTTATTAAAAAAGGTGAGTAATTATGCTGAGCAGGTCACATATCTTCCACACCATATGTGTACAGACTGTGACCTTTCTGGAGCACACCCTTCAGCGAGCGTGCCACAGATGTAGCAGGTAACCAGAGACCTGCACCGGGGAGCTCCGCTGCCTGCACTGAGAGCTGCTAAACAGCTCCCTGACAATGAACATTTAAAGAGCTGTTTCCTTTCCATCTTTCAATTTTCTTGCCTAATTTATGACCGTGAGGTCATTTTGATTATTAACCCAATCCTTTTGCTTTCTATGGGCAAGTGCTTCCACCCTCACGCTGCAGGTTTGTGCCCCACCTCGCTGAACATTTTATTACTCGACTTTCCTGTTTGATTTCCCAGGGTACTTCAGTTCCTGCTCTGAGATACAACACATTCAGAGAGTTAGTTAAAGACTCACAGATCTCAAAATCTTCAGGGATAGATTCTTTTCCTCCCTCTCAGTAGCTGACAGATGGTTATTCTTCAACAAATAAAATCTAAATTGCACGAGTCTGCCGTGATGTAGAAGCAAGTTCTTAATAGGCGCCTTGCTGTGATGAAAGGAAATAGAGGAAAAAGCAACAACCCTGAAGTGGGGGCATTTAGAATTAAAAATAGACTCCATGTGTCCATTTGCTAGAATTGCATGGCGAAACTTCACATCTGAAGGGGACTTAAAAGGCACAGAGGCTTGTCATTGGCTTGCTCTGAAGAGATGAGTTATATCCATAGCAAACTCCCATGGGTGGCAGACGTTTTCTGAACCACTGGTAATGATTTGCCTTGTGCAGGACCCCTCATGTGGATGTATATCAAGGAAAAAATGAGCCTGCACCCACACTGGCTGACACAGACAGGGTTACACCTGCCAGGGCTGTGGAAATGGACATCCCAATGGATCTGCACTAAGGCTCAGATGAATTTTTCAGGCAGGAGCTGTCTTGCAGCAGGCATGAAGATTTCCCTGTCTACCTGATCTGCAAACTCGTCTGGTCCCTCTTTGTTAGCTGCCTAACCACTCTAAAATAGCTTTATAAAACTTAAAAACCCACTATGCCTTCATCTTAGAAGTCCCATCCTAGAAACCTCTCAGTTTACGTCTGCACATTTTGGGGCTGCTTTGGCATTCCTTGGGCCAACTTCTGCTCTGGTTGGCACAAGACCCCTGAACAGGATCAAATCTCAAATCCACAAAACTCATTCTTTGCCCCTCATGTTTTTCTGGAATTACTGAAGCTCTGAGTACCAAAGCACTCATGGCTATTCTTGAGTTGGAGTAGAGGACACGTTCATGTTTGCTGAATCTGGACTTCATCTTTCCAGCTCATCCATCTTCCTACTGCTCTGACAAAATTTTCCTGGCCCTGAAGGATCATGCATTTCAGGGGCATTAATCAACAAAAATGAGGATCAGGGAATGAAAGCTCACTCTACCCGGGCTGCGTGTCATCTTCGTGTCCCATGGAGGGACAACAGCCTCAGCAAACCAGAACAGTGGGCTTAATATAAACCCTGGGAGGAGCAAAGGGGCCCAAAACTGCACCTGTTAGAAAGTTCTGAAGGAGCAGTTCATACGACTTATTGCCCTGCTCTGTCTGTAAGTTAACAACTGCAGCAAGAAAACCTCATTCTTTGAGGCAGTTACATTGCTCCTCTACCCACCAGTCTCTGAGCACCTCTTAAATCACCTTTAATATGATGTATCTCCACAACTCCCCTGCAAGATAAGGATGATACCATCATCCTTGTTTTACAGATGGAGAGCCAGGGCACAGACAGAGCACTGTTGCCTAATCACTTCTCTTTTATTACTGAGTTTCCCTCCAGCGGGTGCTTGGTTATGTCTTAGTCAGCACTCAACCCTTTGAGCAGCTGCTCTGACATGAGGGCTCATGAAAGCCATCAAGTTGCCACAGAAGCAGCAGACCAAGAAGTTCAGCTGGCTGCACCACAGTGGTTCTTGCTTTACTAGTGTGGGTGCAGCTACAGAGACACTAAACATGTAGGAACTGTACACTAATTTAAAACCAGTCTGCTAAAAAGCAGACATTGGTTCACTTTATTAACGAGAAATTGTAACTAATATCAGTGAGAACAGGTTTTACACGTCGAGGATGTAATTTTATTTCATGCTCTACTATGGCTCCTTTAAATAGTACTGAAAAGCACTTTTTAAAAATTGTTTTTGGTTCTGCACCCTCTGTTCCCCAGACAAAAATTCTTCCCACAGTTTCATATTTTCTGAAAATGTGTGCATCTTTAGAATGCTCATTAAATCCGCTTGCCATTTCATGGTATGTAACTTTGACATCACATAAAAACATATCTTCTATTTACATTTCCATGGTTTGACTCTTTGTACTCCTAGAACCATAGAAGAAGAGACTGGTTTGGGTTGGGAGGACTTCAAGGATCATCCAGTTCCAACCCCCCTGCCGTGGCATGGAAACCTTCTGCTAGAGCAGGTTGCTCCAAGCCCCATCCAGCCTGGTCTTGAACACTTCCAGGGATGGGACAGCCACAGCTTCTCTGGGCAACCTGTTCCAGTGTTTCACTACCCTCACAGTGAAGAATTTCTTCTTAATACCTAGTCTAAATCCACCTTCTTTGTGCCAAAAACTCTTTCCCCTTACCCCACCACTCCATGCCCTTGTAAAAAGTCCCTCCATAGCTTTCTTGTAGGCATCCTTCAGGTATTGGAAGGTCTCTATATGGTCTCCCAGGAGCAAAGCCAGCTCTCTAACCAAGTCCTTCTGACCTTTGAGCCTTGTTACTTTTTAATGGTGTCAGAACTTTATCCAATCAAATGTTCCTCTCCTATGCTTACATACTACATCCATCAAAAAAATACAGTTGGATTGTGATCTGTTCTCTTCCAGCCATGTAGACAGCACCTTGAGCCATCCTTCTGCCTGAAGGAGGCACAGCTAAAACCCAAACTTCACCAAAACAAAAACAGTCTTTCCATCCCTCCTGTGCATCCAGCACCAGCTTTCCAGATGCAGATCCCCTCCACTGCATGAGTAGCACTCAGTTCCTTGCAGCCATATCCTGCACAAGGTGGGCTCCTGAGATGGAGTGAAAGTCCACTTTGCATTTGCACCATGAGTGCTGAAAATTGAAGAGGTGTTGAGAGAACCCTGTGGTGGTAGATGGGCCGTGCCTACATGCTAGACCATCGAATCTTTTCTTTTTGCTCATTTTTCTTTCTTTCCTTCTTATCTACTGGTATACGACACCTGCTGGGGAATGTTGGAGTGGAGCCAGTAGGAAGAGGGAGCAGCTGAAAGTTGCTTGGCTTATTTCTCTATCATGAGAGGTCTCAGCTCATTTTGCTCAGACAATGAACAAAGTGCCATTTCTTATTTTAAAAGGGCAAAGAAGAAGGAGTGAGATAACAGGGCTACACAGTGCAGATTTCCTCACAATCCCAACTTCATGGAAGCATGACACATGACAACTCAATCTTGAGTTCTCTTAATATGGGACAGAAAGCCAAAATTCAGTCATCAAACAACACTGCAGGTGCTAAGAGCCACCCAGACCAACAGTGTCTCCTGTAGTATAAACAAGTAAACTGTTTGATTTCAAGCTCTGGCTGTTTTGCTCAGATACCCCTTGTTTACCAAGTGCTGAATGGCACTCAGCATTTACAGATGTAAAGCCCCTGACTGGGAAGGTCATTAAAATTGGCGGGAAGATTGGATAAAATCTAAGAAAATCCACAGGGGAGCACAGCTAATTAATTATGGTTTTGTAATGCACCTAAGAGAACAATGTCCAGAGCTCTGAGCTGTTTGAAGGGGCTGTTTAAAAGCAAATTAAAGTAGAATATCTACTGTAAATATACAATTGAGCTGTATGCCAAACACACAGGCAAACTTGTTTACCCTGCTCCTGAGCCCTCTTGAGCCTGGTAGGTTCAAGCATTTGAACGCAAATGTCACTGGGTTAGGAGAGGCTGTGAGAAGCAAAGCAGGCAGGGGAGGAGAGAAAACAACCACTGAGGGAAAAAAAACAAAAAAAACAAAAAAAACAAAAAGGTAACAAAATACTGCAGCAAAGAATAAAAAATGAAGAGAGGCAAAAAAAGATAAAAACAAAATACTGAGATAGAACTGAGTCCACTCACCATCCTCTTACAAAATTTGTAAGAGGGGAAAATTATTTTTGTCTCTGGGAAAATTATTTGTGAGGAGCAATTGTTATGTTTTTGAAGAGAGGCTGCTGGCATCTGCTGCCAGGCAGGCTGGGGCTCTCTTTCAAACGGGGGTTGGAAAATCCAGGGCAAGCGTTGGTGGCCCATGCCCCATGGCCAGCCCCTGCCCTGCCAGATCTGTGTCTGCCACCTGAGCACCTTCTGCCTGCAGCCCAGCAAGGGCTTAGCAATGACCCACCTTGGATTCAGGAAAAATGGCTGGACTCTGGTGAGCAACAAGCCATCAGAGGGTTTCCAGAAACCACTACTCCCAGCCCTTGTACCAAGTATTGTTGAGCCATCCCAATGAAGGAAGCATCTGCCTCCCATCTGCTTCCCCCTGTCTGCAGGGGCATATTTTTTCCATAAACACAAGAATTCATCTAGAGTCAAAAAATTGCCTTTTGGAGTAGGCCACAACCCCTGGGCTCCTGGAGGTCAGACCTTACCCATAGCTGAAAGCTTGATTCCCACAGTGAACGTGGCTTTTTCATCTGAAAGCATAACCAGATACCTTTGGCAACTCCATTTTTTTCAGGAGGGGGGAAAACGTAGCTTCCTGCTGATAACCTTATTGTAATTTGGCACAACCTGCCAAAAACTCTCTGGAAGGCTATGATGTCTCACGTGATGTGAGACAGGTGAAGCTGGTTTTTTGGAAAGCACACGTGCATATGACTTGGTAGTACCTGACCTTTCTAAACTGCTTGGTGGGGAGGGAGTGGTGGCCCTGGAGGACTTCACGAGCTGTCAGAGGCAATGTGTGTGCATTCCTCTGCCTGGCTCAGATGACACGAAGTGAAGAGAGAAACCATTATGCAACTTGGAAGATTGTATTATACAATAACTTAAACACACACACATGAAAAAAAAAAATAATGTATCCCAGCCAACTGCTTCAACGTGAAAGGTGAGATTCGTAAGATTAGTATGGGCTCCTATCTGCCAAATCTTGCTGAGCATTACACCATGAGATGGAGCTGGGCTAACCCCGTGCTTTATTATGACTCAGCTTAGTGGGAGAGGTAGGGCAGGGCAAGGCAAACTTTACTATCAGCATCTGCTCAGAAATTGAGCTATATTTACAACACCGGGGCTGATAAAATGTCTGTTCTGTTTGACTAACACCAAACATTGCAATCCACAGGTTACCAGAAAGGGACTGGATTGGCAGCGACATTGTTTAATTAAGATCAAATTACCAGAGGGTTAGATCTGGTTCTCAAGATGTAACATGGAGATTATTAGCAAGAAATGACTTTTAATGCAAAAATAGCAGCTGCCACCAGGTACAACACGTAGAAGCTGGTGAGAGAAACCCAGTGTCTGCAACACCAAGCCTTGCCAACCACAGCCCATCACCAGCCTGGCGTTGCTCCTTCATGCACCCAAGGGACAGCCAGGGCTGGGTAAAGGACCAGGGAACTGGATTAGATGCTGTACCCAGTATCCACCTCTCTCACATGCTTGACAAGGAAAGGTCTCGTCCTCCTGCTGCAGCATCAAAGGGAAAAGGTGCCCCCCTTGCTTGCCTCTGCCTTGGGAGGCCAGACCAGCCCCATCTGGCAAATCAGCCTGGCAAGAAGGAAAGTCACTTCATTTCTCCCCAGCAAGGGGGACATTGAGCACGTGGCTCCCATGCTGCATGTCCCCTTTCTGGAGAAAGACCAGCAGAACTCAGTGCAGGGTCACCTAACCCTGCAAGTCCCTCCAGACCTCCCAGCAGTGACTGTGCAGCAGCCACAGACACCAGCTGCAAGCAGAGGAAGGAGCAGAGCCCAGTGACTTGAAGTTTTGCATCATTCCAAATTAATTTCTGTGAAGGTGTGAGCCTGCACTGCTAAGAAGCCTTCCTCTTTTGGACATACTAAAAGGTTAAGTGGCCTTCCCCTGAGACAACAGAACTTCTGGCATCTCTCTCCCACTTGGCAGCCCATGGCCTTCAGTTTTATTTACTTTTGCAATGTGTTTCTTTCTGTCAAATGTGAATAAATATATCCAATGGAGGGAGGAATTGTGAAGGAGCTTTAGACAGAGACATGACTTTGGGGTTTGTTTGAGCTTCACTTTCACAAGGAAACAAAGATCCACCCACTAATGAAATATGCCTCACTCCTGCTTATCTGGTCAGACACTAGAGAATCTCCGAGCTTCCTGGTGCAGAAAGCTTCACTTCACACAAAATCTGTCTGTGACCCTACACTGTTTCTGCATTTCCCTCACTAAGCATTTCAAAAGTGGGACCTAAACTTAGGGAACCAGATCTAGGGACTCAAACTTGGCCCATTTTTACCCACAAGTAAGTGGCCCTGCAGCTCCAACCAAAGCCAACGGGAGCTGTGGTATATCAGGCACGTCGGGTTATGGCAGCATTTCATAATGAACTGTTGGTTCTTCTGGGACTTGAGTTTCTTCATCATAGCCCCGTGCTCAGGAGAGAGGGGAGAAAGAGAAGTGTGTTGGTCTAATGCTGAAACAACTAATTTATGTACATACACTGGGACTGAAGAAAGTTCTGCTTTAAGTGAGTTTATTAAGTGGAGTCAGGATGTCTGACAGCTAGCAGAGCCTCTGCAAATAAGACAAGGCTGTTGGTAGTAAAAAGTAGGAACCCAGTTAAAAAATAGCTCCTCCCGTTACAAGACTGCTTGAAATATTGTACTCTGGAAATGTTTGTGTTTTAAGCTGGTTTAGTGTACAGTATAGTCATTGATTTTTTTTTTCCCTTGGTTTCGTTGCTAAACCTGTGAGGGGAAATGTTTTTCTCTGCTTGCTGGAAAGCAGCCATTAATTAGTAGTGACCAACCATGTTTCAAAAGTGCATGGGTATTTTAATCTGCATTGAAAGCCATGTTTATCTTCTTTCTGGAAGCTAAAGGAAGTTTTAATGTCTGTGCTGCTAGCCTGCTGTGGGAGGGAGGTGAGCCTGGCATGGGGCTGAGCAGCTGCTGCTCGCTGATGCTCCACATCCTATTGTGGGGGTACCAGCCCAGCCCACGCAGCTGACAGGCAGCATCAGGCTTTGTGACCTCACCACCCAAATTAACCTCATGCTGTTGAGGTAGTTTCCCTATCTTGGCACAATCCTTTTTCCTGGGTGTTTGAAGATGGAGATGCAGCACCTCCACAGCAATAAGCCACAGGGGAGCTCTGGTGTGGGCAGGGATGCTGTCTCTGCTGCTGGAGGATATCACTGACACTTTGAGCAATACACTTGTGCTCTGGGGTGCTTCCTGACCAGCATCCTGGACAGATGTCTTACGTGAGAATAAAGGTGCTTATTTCAAGAGTGGATGGCCACCTTTATGAATTTATTGTAGCTGAGTATGCAACGGTTATCTTGGTTCCTCTGCAGAGGCAATTTCCCTTGTTCAGGGGAAAATGAGGTAGAGAAGGAGTATTATGTAGCAACTAAAGTGCTAATTTGAGATTTGGGACCTCTTGGTTTAATTCCTTCCGCAGACTTCCTTGGACAAATCACAAAGTCTCCTACTCCTGCCATTTCCAAAATGACTGTGGAAATACAAAATTTGCCTTCTGGGGTAGTGAGCAAAACACTGCTGAAAAAAGCTCCAGTAATGGGACTACATAAGTACCTCTGAGAGAGATTTAGATGGATGTGCATGAAAAGATGGAACTCCTGATTGTCATCTTTATGTGAATGTAGACTGGGAGGAATCCTGCTAATGCAAAAGGAGCATGAGAGAGAAGTGGGCTCCTGTGATATACAGTGGAAAGGCTTCACAATGAAGTCTCCTGATTCTCAGTGGCCTACTTGAAGCAGCAGACTATTTTTCCCAATTCTTCTCTGTTCAATTACTCCAGCCACTATTCCTGGTGACCAGACAAGCAGAAATATTCACTCAGCCCTTCCACTGTTTTTTCTTCTGCTCTAACTCTGCCGTAATACTTTAAGGTCACTAAGGAAGGCAATAATAACAGTGGCATCTTCCCAGCTGCTCTACAAATTGCATTTGTACAAAATCTACCATTCATTATAAACAATTCTTTAAAGACAAAAAAAATCAACTTTCTAAAAAAAAAAAAAGAGTTTGGTCTTTAGAAATGTAGCAAAAAATTTTAAATTTTTTTCTTTTTTTTTGCTACATCAGCTTCACAGTACTTCTCTATTTGGGTGGAACAGGATAATCTCTGAAAGCCACACCCAAGTTATTCCAGTATTTCTGCTAATGTGTGTACACGTTGCTTCTGTAACCTGAACTAGCATGTTCCCAGCTAGCTGAGGTATTTCTGCATGGCACTTCATGGAATAAACACAGCCCATTTGCCTCGAAGCCAAGGTTCTGTCTTATGACAGTCGCTTATACCAACTGAAAGCATTTCCTTTTCCTTCCACCTTAGCTTTGCTCACGTCCTGCTGGAGCTGACACTCTGGATGATGGATGGATAGAGCAAAGGATTAAGGCTGTGGAAGAAAAGAGGTTGAAACAAGATCTCTATGATCCCATGGAAATATTTGGGAAGAAGGAGATAGGAGCATATACGTGGAGTGAAGAGCAAACTAGTGTGGTTTTCTTCACAACCCACACACAAAGTTTGGAAGATCACAGCTCTCAGATAACCAGAGAGTCTTGATAACAGTAGAGGGGTTTAAAGTTCCTGCCTTCAGCAGCTCTGTGCTTGAAGGAACTGAGGCCAAAGAAGTTCCCTGTCCTTGCTGAGAATGATGTGTATTGAAACTTCACAGTAGCACTCAATGGATGTATTGATTCAGGTTGACTCTTTGCTTAGGATTCATGTATTTGGAGACTGGGAAATTGCTGTTTCACAGGTGTGTGGCCACAGACAGTGATTTCAGTGGAGCCAGGGTGATCTGGCTACAGTGATCTAGACTCCTTTCACATTGTTTGGGCTCATGTCTAGTTGATCTGGGTGAGCAGAGCATGGTGTAAAATGGTTTACAGCCCACACCATGCCATTGGATTACTCTGAGCAAAGAAACACAACCCCTGGGGGACTTTGCAGACAACCTGGCACCGTTCTTCAGCTCCTGGAGCTTGGTTGGAGATCTGTTGTGGTCAGACTCAGGAGAGAAGTGAGGATAATGGCTTTCAGTTAGTAATAAGAGGACAGTGGCTTGCACCATAAAAATCACTACAAATATTTTATTACAGTCTGGTGAAAAGGGTGAGCTTTTGCTTGTGCAGAAGCTGAGATTTTGCTGAACTGAAAGCTGAAACTCACCTGAAATCAGGACAGTGCTTCACAGTTCCCCCAACTTGTCATTGCATCGCAAGCTGCATGATCTGGATATTTTTGGTATCCTTCAATCTTCCATTTCTGTGTGTACCATTTCATGGGCTAAAGCTGAGGCAAACATATACCCTTAAACAGTAGGTTCTTCTCTCCCAGAGTTTTTGGCTCCTTGTTTGGATTGATTAGTAAATGGATGTCTTCAGAGCACAGGGTGAAAAAAGCAGACATGTTTGCCTATGTTGCCAAAAGGCCCAGTTAATCTGTGATAAAACTCCAGGGGCAAAAAACCAAAACAACTAATGATAAAACAATGGACTTGAAGCAGGGCTGGATTTGACTCAGACTTTCAGTGTTCAGTGTTAGTGTCTCAAAAAGCTAACATTGATTCAGAGTATCTATTGCAGCGCCAAAAGCTAAACCACATGGTGGGGGGGGCAACGGGAGAGGTGGAAGCATTTTTCCAATGGAAGACTGTGTGCATTATTCAGGCTTTAACATTGCTTGCATTCATGGAGCAGTGCCCTTCAGTTTGGGAAAGCTTCACAAGCACAGCTCCTGTTTGGCAGGGTGAATGAAAGGCATCTTACAGAATTGGTATGTGAGACCATTAGCCTGACGTCTGAGACACTGCAAAAGCTCCACTGATAAACCACACCTCTTGAAGGAGACTGGTGTCCTTACATCACTGACACAGGCAGAGCCCTCAAACTTGGTCGAATAAGTCCTTGTCTACTTGCTGCTCTCCCTAACAGTACTTTCCACTGTTGCTACCCAAGGGATGCAAATGCAGGGGAAAAAAAAAAAAAAAAGAACGGTTCTATCTCATCATTTAAAAGGTAATTTCATAATTTGGGGTGTGGGTTTTGGATTTAGTATGCTGGCAGAAACAAAATCCCAGTCATTACACTGAAGTTCTCATCAGTAACTCTGATTCTTTCTACAACGGAGGGCTGTACTCTGGACTCTCATTTTCTAGAAGGGTGTATACTAAGGCATGGAGGAGAAATGTAAATCTAAGACTGGAGCAGGCCAAGTCTCTAGATTACAATCTTACCCATGGACTACACAGCCTCTCCAGAGGATGTTTTAAGCATCTAGAGATGGAACAAAATTACTCAACCACGTGTTAAAGATTGTTCTGGCTGCCAGTAACTTTGTTGAACCAAACTCCAATGACATTCTGAAGAAAAAACACAGCATGTCTTTAACACCATGAAACCCTGAATATCCACAGCCTGTGACTACAGTTGCCATAAAACTGACTGATACTGGTTTGCTGGTGGAGAAGTAGCCATTTTCAGACAAGTTGTTTTAGCTACCAGCTTCAACTCTTCCAAACATTTTAATACAGATAGTGTTCACAACCTTATATTTTATTACTTTGTAGGTTTATTTGTGTGTCATAAAGTCTCTTGCTGAAGTATTTTGGATTGGTAGACCTTTGAAATGCAGACTTGCCAAGTCCATCTTTGGATAAACCTCATCACTTTTAGTGCAGTTGTGTGGGTGTATCTGGAAGCTGTCCAAAGCAAATCCCAGTTGAATTACATAATTCTGGTGTAAAACAAAAATATATGGGATGGGAAGAGCTTATGGCATTTGTGTAAAGGAGAGGAGGGGGAAGAGCAAATGAGAGAAAGAATGTTAAGCATAAATATGATGTGATCATATGTCAAGCAAGAGGCTAAACATAATTCTGTGCATCCTGAAAAGAAAACTGTTTCTTTAATAGTAAAATAGGTTTGAAAGTTCAGGCTTCCCCATTCTTACAGGATAATTGGTTGTTGAAAGTTGGAAGGGACATCAGGAGATCTCCAGTTCAGCCTCCTCATCAGAGCAGGACCAGATATGAGGTATTTTGTCCTGCTCTCCCCTTCTTACATCTTCATGACTAATGTCTAAGAATGGCACTTTCTTCAAAGCCTCCATCCCCAGGGTTGCAACAGTTAAGAGCAGGGGAATAAAGAGGAAGGTATTAGCAATCAAAATTACTTAGGGACTTTGTTTCTCCTTCTCAAAAACAAGATGAAGTGAAACACTAAATTATTCTTTTGTCTGACACAGTCAAAAAAATCAGTGTCAGTTATATCCAGCTGGGATATTGTCAGCATAATCCCAATGAGGTGCTGTCATGGGACCCATTTTGGAGAACACTTGTCTGAGTGGTCTACTGGTTCTTCTACACTTGTGATGGACTTGTCCTCACACACTCCTCCCACCACACCTTGAATAAGCCAGACAAGCTGACAATAAGAGACCAAATGACATTTGACACATTCTTTCCTCTCCCATCTTTGTAAGAGGGCTTTGAATCAAAACACCAGGAAAGTTTGTATTACCCCCCCTTGCCTGCCTGCCTCCCATGTTCCTGCAGCTTAAATACACATTGACACAATCTGAGAAACCCAAGATAGGGAGGAAAGCATGTAAGGTTCCAGCTGGGCTAAGGGACACTAACAGATGTACGGTACAAATTATTTCTTAGCACCCTTGCTGTGATTGCTAATTCTGTCCAAGACTTCTAGGCCAGTATGAAGGGATAATTATTCACATAACCATGAGGATTCTGGGCTGAATACGCCAGGACTGTAGAGCCTCTGTGTCCCAAACACATGCCTGTTTGATGATCTAAGCAGTGGCTGGGTTAGTCAAACTACAACTTTGAAAATATTCCCACACCCCCTCGCATTCTCAGGGATTTTTTTCAAAAGTGCTTGGATGGTATTTTTAAGTCCCAAAAAGATGTCATGTTCAGAAGCAACTTGGTGCTTTCTGAAAACTGGCCTAGCAGGGCAAGAAAACCTCCTGGATGATGAAACTAGGCATTAGACTGTGTCAAACCTCTGATGATGCAAGAAAGCTTCTAAGGTCCATGAAGTGTTGGAGTGGTGTTTGATAATAACTCGCAAACACAGAAGGGCAATACTTGGGGCAATAATGCACTTTGTACAAGGAGGTGCTTCAGCTAGGATAGGAGTGGCAGGGCTCTCACAAATACGAACGTTTGGAAAACTTACCTTACAAAAATTACTAGTTCTGGAAAGACTGCCTCAGAGAAAAGCCCAGAGTTTTAGAGATGTTTTGTAGCGTCGATTGCTATGACAGTTTCACATGATTTTTGAAAAGTCCATGAAAGATAACTAATTGCCATTACCTTCAGTATAAACTAGATATCTAAGAAACACCTATTGGCACCTTTTAGGTGCCTGAATACCTTGAACAACTTAGCACACCAAAATCAGGCTGAAAAGGCTGTGAACTGAATTTCAGGTATTCAAGTGTTATACCAGTCTTCATTCTGCAGAAAATTGAAGCTTGGAAAAAATCCCAAACAAAACAGATGTAATGAAATGTCAACAGCACTTGGAAAGCATTATAATTTCAGTCTGCAAAATTAGGCAGCCATTAGGGAAAACTTCTTGGTGTAGGGTTCCTGCTAGGAAACAAGTAGTTTTCCACCCCAGAAAACACAAACTGTTCTTCAACAGATTATCAAAAAGTCAACAGGAGATAATGATATTGATGCAATTTCATGTCAGTCAATTAGTTATTGTTATATTATCCTAAATAGAACAATTATTTTCATGTTATGCTTGTTGTTAACTAATAACTGTGGTGACAGATGTCTGTAATAAGGCAGTGCTCAGGTGGTTTCCAGGCAGAGTGATTCAGAGAGCTGTCAGTAGAGTTTTCTCCTGGAAGTATTAAACATAACAATTAATTTACTTTATTCTATTCTACATCGTATTGTTCCAGTGGTTTGAGGGGTTTTCCTTAGTGGTGTTTTTGTGAATAATTAGTGTTTCTCTGATGGTTGTTTGAGAACAATAACAGGAAGTACCTCATTTCCTTCAGAGAAGTAGCTCTTGTATGATTCCCAGCACACTTTGACTAGAATCTCTACGAGCCCCAGACCATCCAGGTAGGCTACCTGAACAGATTACCTGGGGTAATCTGGTCTCGTGAGATGTGTCCCTGCCTATGGCAGGGGGTATTGGAATTAGATGACCTTGAAGGTCCACTCCAACCCAAACAGCTCTATGATTCCATCACCCAACACTTCGCACACATCTCTGAGTGCCCTCAGCCCCTCTGCTTTCATTGGATGGACACAATGGGGACCAAACTCAGTCCCACACAAGGGCCTCTGAGCAAAGTTATTTAATTCCTCTGCACCCCACCTAAAAAAATGGAGGTGGTAGCACTCCTTTGCACATATTTTACAGTTTCTACTATGTGCAATTAACTTGACATGGTAGAAGCCTCTTTTCCCATGCTCCTTATAGAAGCAGAAGGAACTCAACCCTACTCAGCTTTCAGCAGGGTACTTCTCTTCATCATCATTGCTCATATTTATACAGTTTCATGTAATTAGACTGAGAAATTAATGTCTCGTGAGTCAAATTTTCCAAGCATTCAAACTGGGACAGATCATCACTGCTTAACTCTCTTTATGATGATTCTCCAGTTATCCATAGGAGAACTACATTACCCTTTAATAAAAGCTGTGAAGTCATTCTCTCAAATCTGACCACATTCTTCTTCTGTAAAAGGAAATGGAAGAAGTGTGAGAATTTGAGTGTGAAAAGACCAACAAATTTACATTTCTAGGCTTCTACTTTGGGTTATTCTTTTGATGTTGACTTCACTTCTGAAAGCTGAAAGGACTGGTTTGTCTTTAGTCTCTGGTGCAGTTTTGCCTAGATTAGAGGAGATTTGTTTGGGGTTTTCTGGTGTGGCTTGTTTCCTATGGCCTGGATTGAGTCCTCAAAATTCATGTTCTTTAGATATCTTATTAAAATTCAAAGAATTTGTTTAAAAGGGAGAAATTACAGCCATGGAAGAGGGGTGAGTAATTGCATAGAACCCTTCATATCATTATCATCCTTCCCTATTCTCCATCCCTTTACAAAATGGAGTTCACTTCTCATTCACTTGGCAAGACTGTTCCTCATTCCTGTCACACATTCCTAAATTTCATATAAATACAGGGAAAAATATTACAGACCTTGCATAGGCAAACCTCACAATGAAACCAAGGAAAATGTTACCTGCATAAGGGACTGAGAGCTTGGTCTTCACTAGTCACTCAAGGGAAGAGAAAATGTCACTGAGAAACCAAAACACTTTGTGCTCTTACTTATTGAAAAGAGGGAGCAGGAGGTGGAGGAAGGTTGAGGTAGGGCTTTGGGGAGGTTGTATTTAGAAAGAAACCTACGTTTGGCATTGCTGCCAATATGAGCACACGGAGTTTCAATTTGTGGTTTCTCTTTATGCAGTCCATTTTGAAATTGGAATTTAAATCAAAATATACATCTCTGTGTCTGACTGTGTATATAACAATTTGTCGTTTCTTGGCGGGAATTTGAAACTATTTTTAGTGTTCAGAAATAGTCTTCTTTCCCTTTCCTTCACCTCCCTCCCCCCACCCTGCTTCCAAATTACTCTTTAATCAACCTTACAAGATTGTTAGAGCTTTCCAAACTCTTGAAGTAAGGAAAATAGTGACAGGAAATTAATAATTATTGAGGAATGGAACTACACTTGAATTTCCTGGCCCCTCTGGAGTTAAACGTTGAGTTAGAGCCATTTGTCAAAAAGCTGAACTGAACAGTTACCTGCAGATTCTTTTTAATGAGCTCCATTCAAGAACAATGTTACCCCCCCAAAATTACGTATTATTATGAGAATCAGGAAATCCTCTTGAAGCCAGAGCACTTGTGCTTTATACCAGTGCTTGAATAAAAATAAAATCTCTCCTATGGGAGGGGTTTGGCTGTGGAGTCAATGTGTCACTCTTGAAAACCACAGGTTTTGTTAGAGATGTCAGCATCAGTCCTTTGACCATCCATAAACTGCACCATCTGCTGAACCCCAGGCACAGGAGACCCATGAAGTATCTAACCCAGATTACCTCATAATATCATTGTGACCCCTAACAATGGCATTGTCACCCCTTCAGCTCACCACCATCATTTTCTGATCCACCTTCACACCTCAGCTTACAGCAGTGGTTGTCTATAAGCTCAGACCAGGATGAAGGTGGCCACAACCTACCAGGTCACTGCCTCTCCTCTCCATCCCCCTCCATCTGAACTAAAACATCTTTCTGCTTCATCTGTAAAGTTCAGATTCTTTCCTGAGCTTGATCTTGTTACACCCTGCTGAGCCCAGGTGTCAGAAAACATACAAGAGGCAGTACAGAATCAGGACAATGACCATACTAGTGATTAAAAATGGATGCCTAGATAAGCATATAAAGACTAAAAAAAAAATCATTGTGTCTTTCTTCATGTTCCTCAAGCTCTAGGACTTTGTGGCCTATGGATTTCCTAAGCCACTCATTGCTGTCCTTGCAGTAAATATTTGGTGGTTTTTGCCTTTAAATCATGGTCGAGTCACTTTTTGAAGATTTGTAGACTTTTAGCTTCCACAACATCCTGTGGCAAAGAGATCCACAACTTAACTCAGTGTTGTGTGAGGAAATGCCTGCTCCTCTGGGTTTCACACCTGCCACCTAGTAGTTTCATGGTTGACTTCCTTAAATCTTTTCCTAATTACCTTCTCCAAATCTCCAAATCTCTCTGTTCATTCCATCCTAGTATAGGTGCCATACCATACCTTGGACACTTTATACCTTTCCTGCTTTCCTGTTTTTACATAGGCAAGACAAGGGGTTTGGGTAGTTATAATTAATATTCTGAATTAGAATTACTTCTATAGCTAGAAATACTAAACTGGCTTTTGGATCACAATGCTTCTTTGCTGCTTGCTTTTTTTTTTAAGCTCTTGGAAGGGATTGTGTGCTCCATAATGTGTTTATGTTTTTTAAATTATTCTAGCAGATCTAACAAGAGATGTCCATCTACAGGTCTTTATTGCCTCCATCCACTTGCAACTACAGTAAAAGTTGTACCACACATTCTTTAAGACAATGAATCTGGAACAGTGTATACTACTCAAGACGGGTTTGTACCATAGATTTACAAAGTACCATAAGGATGTCTTCTTTGTATTCTGTTCCTCTCCAAATATATCTTAAATTCCAACAGAGGGGTTTGTTGGTTTTTTTTACTGATACTGAACCCTGAGTTACTTTTTATAGAAGAATCTTATACCATTTTTATAGAATCTTCCCAAGATTTCTCTCCTAGAGGGTAATAGCTAAGAACACATCTGAAGAGCATATCATTATGAGGTGTTTTTTTCCTTAGGTGCATTATCTCTGATTTATCAACACTGAATTCCATCTGGCATTGTTTTGTCAGTGTTGTGAAGATGATTTATGGCATCTGCAAATCCTCATAGTGAGCTTTCATTTTTACCCCCAGTAGTCCTGTCTAGGCTGGTAAGTAAGCTTTGTACTTTCACTGGCCATGGAGGTCATTTATAGATATGTTGCACAGCTCCAGCATAAGCAGAGATTACTTTGAAAGTCCACTGTGAAACATTCAGGGATTGACCATTATTTGCTACTCATTGTTTCCTATCTTTTAGCAAGGTAGATAGATTAAAGTCTCACCTGTCTCACAGCAGTTCTCTAACAGGCTTTGATGAGTGACTTTGATGATTGCATTTAATAAATCCAGTTAGACTTCATCAATCAATTCTCCCTGCCTATGTGCTCACCAAATCCTTCAAAGAAAACTAGTGGGTTTATCTTCCTGTCACAAAAGATGGTTGGACTATTCCCCTGTAAATGAATAAATGTTATTTATTCATGTGTCATGATGTTATTCTTTATTATAAGCTCTACCAGCTTGCTTGGCACACATTTATAACTTGTGTGTTTCTGTTTGGAGCATTTTGTCAAGAACTGGCATGAACTTCATAACCTTCCACTTTTCTAATATAAAGGCAGGTTTAAATGAGAGATCACACACCACAGCCAGGACATCCATTATTGCAAAGTTGCCTTTCTTTAGAACTTTTTCATGAACAGTTTGTGATATATCTTGATATATTTTTGATATCATGATATATCTTAATTTGTTCTGGTTTTGACAGATGAAGTTGAGGCAGATGAAGTATTCATTAAGGCCTCATGCTGAATAAAAATGGAAAATGAAAAGTAATTTCTCTTTTGTTCTGTTAGCTTTTCTCACTACTACTTTCACAGCTTCACTGTCTACTGGTCTGCCTAATCTCTGCAAGTCTTTCATAACTTTTTTAGATAGTTTATTACTAACTTTTGTCTCTTCTTTCAACTGATCCCAAAGTCCTTTTTTAGATTTGATTTGCATATTTCCATATTCAATCTACTGGAGATGGTCCTTTTCTTTTTGCCTCATTTGAATGCAGCTTCACCATTTTTAAAAGTATGCTTTCTTTCTTCTAACAGCCCCCCTTTTTCTGTTGCTTAGCTATCCCATATTTTGTTTGGGTTTTTTGTCTCTATACACTCCTTTTTGATAGGTAGTATGCATTTGATCTGAGCAGTCAGTAAGAAGGAATCCTCACAATTCTTTCATCTTCAAATAATCTTTTTACTGGGTGGTGTTTCATGCCTCAAACAAACTGGAACAAGCGTGTCACTCGCCAGCTGTCTCCTAGCCCGTGCAGCTTTTGTAATTCTTTTTCTTAACCTGTCAGTCTATTTTTACATTTTTGTTGCTTTTATTCAAGTTCCTTCAGCTACTCACCTACCTGTGAGGACTTGTACTCCTGATTAATCTTATGTTGACTTTTAGCTGTGGCTTTTGACAAATCCTCTGAAATCCAGGTAAGGTCTCAGCAAGTTTGAATAGACATCTACTCAGAGATGTCAATCACCAGGATGGCTCAGGTCCATCCACTCCTGCTTGGACAGTATCACAAGGGCAAATATATCTAGGGGAAGATCTGTATTATTTTTTTTTTCTGTATGCCATGTAAAGAGGCGTTCAGGCAAGGGCAATACAGCACAAGGTTGACATTGTATCAAGAGTGAGCAGTAACTGGTGCAGAAAAAAATTCCATTTTTTGCTGGTTTTCCTGAGTCTCCTTGCCTATAGCTCTCCACCTAGAGTATTCATCTGTATCTTAGAAAGCAGAATAATTTCAACAGGAAGGTTGAAGAGGAAAGGCTGGTGGTCACCTGGTACACAGATGATCTAGGCTTAACACCCAGATCTAAATTAGGCAGGCTGGAGGTCTGGATCTCCAGCATTGCAAGTGACGTCTTTGACTCCTGTTGTTCTATTGGCAGTGCTGGAATATGTTGGGGAGACAGGGACTGGTCTTATCATCATTCAATCAGAAATTTCATCCTGAAAAATGTAGCTGGAACATACACTGGAAAGTTTCAAACCTGACAGACTGGCACTTTGAAAAAAAAAACAAAACTAAACATAAGGCTCGTTTCAAAAGTATCCTGGCTAGTAATCTTGTTAGCAAGAATTGGGAAGGTGGATGCATTTCTGAAGAGTTTTGAAGAAATTACTTCCAACGTTTTTCGGCCCAATTTCTTCTTAATGTCAGTGAACCTTTTAGATTTAAGATAGGACAACCCAGAGGTTACTACTGGGAGCTCAAGGGATAGTAAATCCCTGCAATGTGATGATATTCACCCTGCAATGTTCACAAACATAGGTCAAGAGAAGGCTAAAAGGATTCATAGGGTTTGGCAAATGAGATGGAAACTTTGAAGATTACTGATGGACTAACATCATAATATGAAGAAATTACTCTTTTGAGTATCCATGGAAAGTATACAGCAAACTCCTGGAAAATAAACTTTAATGTTAAGCAGTCATCTGTCCAAAGTCTGGATTTATGTTTCAGCTGAACTTTTAAAAGTGTCTTAGGAGCACAAATTCTGATGTGAAAGTTTAGGTTCCTTCAGCAGGTGTTAGCTGTGTTGGGTGAGGATACTCAGATCTGTTGTGTTGGATGAAGCATAGGAGCCATGAGATGTAAACTGATGGCCATTGGGAGATAACAAGTTTCAGAAAAGATTGGAAATACAGATGCAGACATCTGGGCTTCAGACTCATGACTAAAATGATATGTTTACTACATTTTACCACAGATGTTAATCAACCTACACATTTGTGAAAGAAGCTGTCCGTTCGTTTTGCAGCATCTCACACAAGGGGTAGAAATGGACTGTATATCTTATCACTTTATAAAGCCTTTCTAAATCAATGGTCTGTACCAGAAGGAGGACATTATTTGTATTGTGAATAAGATGCATCCAGTAATCCTTTCTCCAAAAGGGGAAGGTGGAAGATATTTTAGCATTCTGCACTTTTTCTTAGCAGTTCTGGGATTTAAGAACTTGCTGAGCCTGTGGGAGTGGCAAAAGTCACTGTTATTTTATGAATCTTCAGTGAAGGCCATTGCCTCACAGTTTGAACCTTATAAAATTAATGGATTATCCCCATGCTACAAACAGAATTCTGTGGCCGTTTATGAATTGAAACATTTCTCCTCCATGATACCACTTGAGCATCAGAGCTGCTTTTGAAAATCTTTACCTTATTCCAAACATTCTTGGCAGAAAGAGTAAAGTCACACAACACTATGACACTTCTGCCTGAGAAACTGTCAAATTAGCAGTGTTTTTTGTAAAAAAACACATTGATCATACACTAGGAATGTGCACATGTATCTGCAAACATCAATGGGAGTAAGGTTGGCATCTGTGCACGGCAGGGTCCAGACTGGGTATGGAAGGGTTCTCCTCTGCAAAGGAGAGCTGGTGGTATGAGGCAGTCTTAAGATCCTGCAAGTTTGTATGCTGTCTTTTTCTTCTCTAACAGCTCCAGTCATTAAACATTCAGTGAATTCCCACCTTAGCTGGTGATTGGGAGGCACTAGGAACACTACTCAAGAAAAGGCTAGGATTAAATAGTAGAAGGGTTGCTGAAGAGGCTATGACATTGTGCTGCTGCCTGCCCTTACACTGCCAGACATCGTTTCATACCATTTCCAACAGGTTTCAGTTTTGCACCTCTCTTTAGTTGCTAAACCCATATCTCTTAAGGACAAAGTATGCATTTACTTTCCTTTTGGATATGAATAAAATTGTTATTATATACATGATACTCCAATATAGGTGATACTTTGACCCCAAAAGTACTCAGGATCCAACTTCTAAATACCTGATCTGGCAAGCTGAGTTTGCTCAGAAGTGTTGTGGCAGCAATGATTTATAAACTGAGGGAGTGGGAAAAGATCTTCACATCCAATATGACCTAGAAACTGCTTGTATCAGTCTTGATTTCACAACCTTGCTTTCATCACAAACACACCTGTATGTCCATGTTGGATCACTTTGTTTTAGTGCTGATTTAAAATCAATATAGCTTTGTAGTGTGAGAAATCACAGTGACAAAGCAAAAGCCATAAAATTAAGAACAACTGAAGTGTTTGTCAAAACAAAACTGAAGCCAGCCTGGAACCCCAGTATTTTGTTCAGCCCTGGTACTGGAATAATTCTTTCCAAGAGAAAACCAAAAATGTTTGAACATGAAGAGGGAGAACAATTCAGTCCAAACTAAGGGTAGTTCAGACAGCACCAGAAGGAAAGATCCACATGAAGGGAGCTGTTTTAAGCAACAGGGACTTTAAGGTTATTTTCAGAGTTTTGGGGCTGTCATTTTCTATGCTGAAATATTATTCCTGTTGAATATGTCAACTTTTTCAATATTCTATGCCTGAAGTCAAGCCTTTTCAGGGAGTCTGTGCTTCCAACACCTCCAAGAACCAGAACTGCTTTCATGTAAGAATCACAATCCAAACTTGTAGGTGTCAGAGTATCTGTTTGTAAATGAAGGAATATGTTTATAATGCTGTTGTTTTCTTTGTTAGGGAGGAAACATTGTTAATACAAGAGGGCCAAACTGTACAAAGTGAATTTGTGCAAGAATTCAGCAAGACCACATCAGCTCACTGACAGGAAAGACCTAAAGAAAAGAATTAGTAGGATCGGATGTGGTGCTTTCTGACAGACAGCCAAACCTAAGTGGTCAAAACTAGAAGCCACTGCAAAAAATAGATTTATGCTTCAATTGAAATGCACACAATTCCCATTTCTATCACTGTGTCCTGGATGAAGCAATTACTGTGAGATAGTTTATGAATCCAAAGCCTTGGGCTGAACAAGCCACCCATTTCACCATAAATTAGGCCATGCTCAGCAATGCTGCAGTGGCAGCGTTTCTAGCAGTAGTATCCCCACTTTCCTCCCCAAAGGGACAGGGATCAGCATGAACCTGTCCCAGGATGTACATCCTCAGCTGTGCTTTGGAGAACTGTGCAGCTGAATCTTCACAGGCAGCCACCCCAGCCAAGCCCCACTGAAGATTCACCTCTCTCTTGACCATGTTCACCATCTTGCCTGATTTTTAAGAACAAGGCAATAGTCTTCAGTCTGGGAGGGAACTGTTCTCGTTGCTTAAGACAGGATCCCTTTTCCTGTGCACATGAGGCTTTGCTCACACAGACCACAGAACCACAGTGATAAGTACCTGCTCCCTGAGGTGGGCAACCAGATGTCTTGCAAGAACAGCGTAAGAACCCATATTTGAAAATTCAGCCTGGAAGGGCTGACCTTTGTTGAAAATAACCTCAACAGATTGCTGGGGGAGATTGATTGTTTTGTCACATCCCATGGCCTTAAGTATCCAGCTGGCAAATATTCAGCTGGCAAGTAAGCTTCTCCTTCCAGTCCATCACTTACAGCCTGGGTGGGGATGGTGCCTTGGAGACAAGCCCCTGGTTCCAAGTGCCCCATGTTTAAATTGATCCTGTCTTCCCAGGTCAGGCATCTCCAGAAGTAAATATTCTACAAATGTAAAATTGTTAACAATGCTTTTGTTGGGGGATGATCTAAAAGATTTTCTAGCTCCACGCCTAGGAACTGCTTTACCAGGACCAACAGTTTTCTACACTTGTTTGCATTACCATGTTTTAGACATACTTAGTGAGCTGTTAGCATCAAAACAACATTCTTGATTCAATTCTGCCCCTCACTATTTCTAGAAGGCACCATAGAGGAGTTCAGGTCTTTTACATTGAAGTTCCTGGGGATCCACCTGAGAACAGCAAGATGAACAAGGCACCAGGGAGTGTCCCTGTGTTATCTCAGGGGACATCAGGTTCCTCTCTACCTACAATGGACTTTCCATGTCTTCCCTTTTCACACCAGCTGTGGGAAGCAGCAAAGAGGCCGGTAGGACTACACATGGGACAGCTTTACCAGGTGAGGAGATGCCACTAGGCCTTGTAAGCTGTATGGTGGCACTGGGGGTAATTAACACCATCTTCACTCATGCTATCTGCCCATGCCCAGACAGCACCCCCAGGGACCTCCCTTCTGTGGGCAGGGGGCAAGGCAGAGCCCACCAAACCTCCACTCTGCTCCCTCATCCCAAAGTTCACCATTCCTTTCCAAAAACCCAGAGGAGGAGGAAAAGATGGGGGCACAAACTGTTGCTGAAATGGGGCACACAGAGGCCTGGGTAAACTGCTTCTGAGGTAATTGCTGAGGTGGTGAGGCTTTGGCAGGATGTCAAAATGCACAGCTGGCTCATATAGACCCCTTTTTCTCCAGAGCCACCTCAGAAGCAGCTATTGATTCTTAAGGCAGTAATATTCATCTGGCATCTCATTCATTCCAAGTTAATTGCTTAAATGGGTGGAAAAGGAAATTTGTGAAACGAAATGTGCTGCTGCATCAGGCATAAAGGAAACTTCATCCCTATTAAGCTGGAAATGCTTCCCAAAGACAACACATAGGCTTTACTGTGCCGAGGCACTTAAGTTCAATTCTTCAGTGGGGCCACTGTTTAAAGAGAGCTCTACTCACTCAGCCACAGCAAGCTTCTGTATTTCAGCTCCCCAGTCGCTCAGTTTACTCTTCAGGATGGTTTCCCCTACAGCTTAAAAATATGACCTTGGAAAGAATCACTAAATAAGTAAATACTCGAGTCTAGCAGGATTTTCTTCCTAGATCCAAACCCTGGCACAGATTGAAGCCTTGCAACTATGTCCTATCTGCTAAGGAGACTTCTGTTGGTATTAAGTGGCATATTGTTTAGAGAAATAACACATTTTCATTAGGGAAAGAGAGAACATTCAAAATAAGCTGCTGGTCAAACAAACTTTTTTATGCATGTCAGCAGCTTGGGAAGAAGAAGGAGAAGGGAGCAGTTTCATTTTAAGTGTTTCTCTGAAGAAAAGTTCCAGTTTAAATTACCATGAATTTCTCCTTCGGAGTGCTTCTCATTTTCAGGATGCAATTTCGTGCTTCCTTCTTGCAGCAGACATTTTTCACCATCTATACAGCAGTGTTCCTTTAAGAACTGCCTGTTTCACCTCTCTAAATAAGTCTACTTTAGCACCTGCATTAATTCCTTGCATTTGCCATTATAAAATGCCTTTTCTGGGGTGCTAATAGCACTGCAGCTATTTATTTAATTATTGAAAACAGTTGGCATCTTTCTAAAGAAGCCTTTTTATTTTTTTTTATTCATTACTAGTTTTAAATGTCACTTCTAGCTGTGCAGAAGTGACTCCTGCTGTATTGGCTCACTGTTGGGTAAGTCTAGAAAAGTTCCTTTCCCCTGAATGAAAGGCCTGAGGAAGGTTTGTGAGGTGTTTAAGGGATTAGCCCAGGATGCCATCTCAGGGTCTGCTCCCATTAGCGTTCTCTGCCTGTGAGCAATTTTCTCAAGAAAAAACATTCAAAGGAGATTTTAATCCTCTATTGAGTGGTTTTGTTCTCCCTCAGCTTTGGTACTGCTGGGTAAAGGGCCATTCTGTCCTTATACCTTCACTATCAACAGCCTCAAGGAAGCAATGTAACCAACAACTGCCAAAATAGAGATTTATGCCCCTTCTCCCGTGGTCCTCATGGCTTTCCAGTTTGGTGGCAGCAGGGTAAGCCATGCATTGCTGTCTCCTGTGGATTTCCAGTCCAGAGACCCTTTTCCCTTCTCTTACTTCAGGAGCCAGGTGGGCTTTGAGAGCCCATCATATTACTGAGAGCATCTTCTCCAACTCTGAGTGCCCGTTCAGCCTATGTTTTCATGTTTTCTCCAAGGAGCCTGAAAAAGACCTAATTAATTTTTCTTTTCTGAGCAGAATGCCGTGTTGTTGTGTTAAGGCTTTTCTTTAAGGGGTGGGGTACAAACCACAGTGCAGTAAAATTCTACAGGTGACTTACCTGCAATGCTGGAAGGGCTGATCCAGCAAGGGTATGGTTGCATGGTCAGTAGAAGAGTTTAATGTTTCTGGCAGTCAGAGACAATAGTGAGAAAAAGAAGAGGAGGAACCACAGAGAGCTAAAGGGAACTGTCAAAGTTTGGAAAGGAACAAGGTGAATCTGGAAGAACAGAGCTGAGAAAAAAGTCAGGAATTTCTTGAAAGTGGCACAACAAGCTTGGTGAAGTTTGGCACAAGCCTGCTGTTGTGAGTTCACCAGCCCTCCTCCAAGCCTCAGTAAAACAATATTAACTCCTTAATAACTCCTTAAACTCAGTACTTGCTCATAGTCTGCCTAAGGGAACACTCCAGCTGCTTTCTCAGTACTGAAACACTTCACTTCCCTTCTGTGGAAGAAGACAGCTGCAATGAGACAGATCATGACAGTGATATCTGATGCCCACTCACATGCCAACTCTCCTCATCCCTTGGCTCTTGTTTTACATTTGTTAGTGCAGTGTATAGGTTAGAAGTTATTTCTCCCTTGCTCTCTTTAAGGGCACTATTTTTAAACATAGGAGATTTCAGCAAAACAACCCCCACCAACATTGAGGGGGTACATCTGAAGAACAGTGAATTTCATCTGAGGGAGGTGGAAATGAGTCACAGTAGAATGGGATTTGCAAGGAAAAAGGCCCATAAGAAGAAATATTTAAAAGCTGCACCTTTGAATATAAAACCATTTTGTCTTTCAAGCCAAAACACTGCTGCCTGGAGGAGGTGTTGTACAATGTGCATAGCACCAACATTACCTACTGGTGTAAACATTCAAGGTAGCCACCATCAGTCCACATCTGTCAGTTCTGCTCTAAGGTGGGCAGTCTGGGTGCAAAATGAGCCTTACCTGTGACACAGTTCATCACCTCAATGTTGGGAGGCCTTGCCCAGAATCATACGTTTTAATGCAGCATTTCACAATCAGATAATTTTTAAGTGAGGCTTATAAGAGAGAAAAAAGCTGATAGATATTTACTCAGGGGTTTGTTTGCAATTTGGCTGAGGTTACACTTCCAGAAGTCTGTGATCAGTGCTGTGCACTTTTGTACATCAATGCAACGAGTGTTGTAAATGGTTATCAAGCAGCCTCCATTTCAGAGGAGGAGTGTACAAGTTCAACAAAACGTTTGTGTCCAAAGAAGCCTGTGGTGAACGAGCCCTCTAAAGGGCTATTAATGCAGCTAAAAAGAAAACTTTGTGAGAACACTTTCGCTTTCATAAGTTTTCTACACCACCACCCCCCCACCCCCCAGTGAGATGTGTGAGGAGGGAGCTGGAAGATACAGCAACAGACTCCCATTTGCCTGTTTGTTTGCCCTGGTGTCAGCTATCTGGGATTTGATAAAAGCAGGAATTGTACTCACTGAATTCCTAGGATGATGACATTTTGCTTTCTTCATCTACTGCGGTTCTGCCAAGAGACAAAGAATAACTAAAACACAGTTATTAGGAAAATTGATGGCTGAACCTTGGAATTTCAGAGCTGTGCTGACGTTTAACTGAGAAGAGAGCTCATTGCCTTCAGATTTTAGGTTTAGGTCAAGCACCAAATTCCTGAATAAACAAGCAAGAACTCCCAAAGTCTTGAGTTTGTTATGTTTAAGCTTTCTTTCAAGTTTTCCAGTCCATCTGCCCTCCAGACAGATTAGAAATAGTGCTAGAAAAACTCCTTTCTGGAATCCAGGACAAACTGGGAGTCTTACAAATCACTCCTGTCCAGGTTAAGTTCCAAAACTCAGTTATTCTGCTGCCATGCATATTCCTCTAGGAGAAAAATAGTCATTAATATACCTGGACAAACTTGCTTTCCTTCAGTTCCAGCCTAAATGACCACTTTGCTCACATTTCAGCTTCAGCACACAATAGTGAAAATGAGAAAAGAGCAATGTACTAATATACTAACAGCAATATACTAGTAGATTCCAGGAATACTGCACAATGTCAGTAAGAAGTCACTGAGCTATTTCCAAAAATGTTAAGCATTTGCAAGATATGATGAAGTAAAACAAATTGTTCCTCTTATGATCCATAAAAGAAGGCCTATGAAATGTAGAAAGGATTCCAATGATTACCTTATCAGAAAAGAACAACAGCAGATTGTATTCAGGTTACATTGTAGGAATCTATTAGAAAGATTGTTTCAGCTGTAAACTAAATAGCTTGATTTGTAGCGGGTCATTTCCATTTCTATAACAGAAAATCCATTTTTGTCAACTGTTTTTACAGTATTTCATGTAAATATTCCACAAATGATCAAGGTTCTGCAAATCCAAAGTGAAAGCAACTTTCTCAGAAAATTTATGAAAGAAGTGTAGTAAGATTAGTTAAAAATGGGTCAAGTAAGAGTCACCTAATTAATAGTAATACGAAAGTCATCTTGTTACTAGATATCTGAGAAAGCTGTTTTTCCTACATGTTCAAGGAAGAATTGGGGTGTCCAAAGTCACCTCCAGAACAGGCAGCAGCCAATTGGCAGGAAACTGAATTTTGGACAAATGGGACCCCTGGACAGCATATAGGCTCTTGTGGAGTTGAGACTCTGGTGGTTTGATTTTTTTAGCTGAAAAATGAAGGTACCTGCCATATTTTTCTTCCTCACCAGAATATTGTGGGACTGACACAGATTAAAACTTTCACCAGCTGGCTCTGAAGAACTGTGGTCATGGAAGTGTCTCAGATAGTACTCTGTGTTGCAGCATTAAGAATTATTTCTGCTTGATTGTTTGGTGGCTAACGGGGCTGGTTTCTATGCATCTGCTAAGAAAAGAATTGGAGAATGTTAGATATCTGTCTCTCAGTACCCTGTCTCCATTCTCATGGGGTACCAGCTGATTGGAGGTATAGGCTGCATTTTTGGATTTACAGAACAAGATTAGCTATCACTAACTACAGATATCACTATTTATTCAGCTTCTCAGGGTGGATTTTTTAATGCCTAGAAGGGAGTGTCTGCTATTTCCATTTTCCTGAGAAAAAAATAGGGAGTTAAGACATATCTGGAAGCAGCCTATAGTCATGACACGTGAGATCACAGACCTCTGCCCACATCAGAGATTTCGAAGAGAATTTAAATACCTTAAACATTGTGGTGGGCTTGGTCATGCTGTCCTACCAAGGTCATTTTGTACTGGTTCAGGTAACTGGATCCAGTTCTCTGGAATCTTAGTACTATCACTGTGATGACAGCTTCCCTTTTTGTGTTGTTTTATGTTCACCAAAGAGGGGTGAATGCCAAGCATCTGATGAGGGTCAGCAGTTAGTGTCTAAGAGTCTGAAATGTTGAACCTATTGTTGAGTTGCTTCATTCATACACCTGGTTTAGTTTTCATTTCCATCCACCTTTCCATCAGCCTGAGAGCCTGTGTAACTCAGAGCAAGGCAGAAAGACCTTTGTAAGTGTGATTTCTGGGAAACAAACTCCTAAATTAACAGCTTGGTCTCCAAAGAAGAATCTGGTAAAAGAAAAAAAGGTTATTCTGAAAAGTACCACAGTTTATAATGTCCCTGGAGATCATTATTACTCCAGAAAGGCTGCAGACCTCACAGGGGCTGGAGAATATAGGAAATCTTGTGTTTTATCATGAAATATATTTTTTAATACGCCTTAACAAACAAAAAAAAAATGCTCTGCCGAAATTCCTGTACATTCAAAGGCAAAATGTAAACATCTCCCTAGAGAACAGTCTACTGGGTGATTGCGGAAGAGGAGAAAATTAGATTCAGGTGAACATATAATAAAAAACAACTACTTGCATGTAGCTACATTATTATAATTCATGTGGGCATCGCTAACCTCTTGCTGATTTCTTAGAGATGACAAAGCTGATTTGTGGCAGTGGCATTAATGTTGAAATGTTGTTTTTCAACAGTACTTTTTCATTCTCTGAACTTTTATTCTCTTCCTCAGTTTTCTGAAAGACTTTGACACCTCTGCTCTCTCTGCTTACCCCCAGTCACACTGTGGGGTTTTCTAAGACTGGGGGTCTTTCTGTTGTTTTTTTTTTTTTTTCACTCAATTGAATATGGACCTTCTTGTCACCTAGTGGTACCTGAGCCACAATCCAGACAGGCAAGATAGAAAATACTCTTCCTTACTCAAGTTTCAAAAGAAAAGATATTGCCATGGTGCAGGAAGAAATACCTCAGAACTGGTAAAGGTTTTGTGAAGTGGGACTGGAATCTTTCCCCAGAGGACTTCTCTCCTGCTGAACATCTTCTGTTCCCCCCCAAAAAAAAGCTCTCCTCTCCCATCAGGAATGGGCAGCATGGGTGTGGGACCACCACTCTGACACCAGCTCCACATCAAGCAACAGTAACATTTGAACCCATTTCCCATGGTGTACACAATGCTTCCAATTGGTGCCTTTTCATATTAGTTTTGGGAATTCACCCTTTGGCTTCAATACAAATGCTCCAAACCTAGATAAGCTCTAAACCTAAATAATCTTAAATTTTCTCAAAAACCAGGTAAGTGTTGTCCTGAAAAGTTATCTTCCTGTTTTTGGGGTGTAAGTCCAAAAACAATAAATTCTCTATTTATTCTCTATTATTATTAGAAAATCCTCTTCTATCTAAATATCTCATAATCCACAGTGTAGTTATCCCCTCATGTGCAGAGAGGTTGCAAGTGTATTTTTTTATTTCATTGCAGTTGAACAACCATGGCATAGAGCAGAGAAGGGCTTTGCCAAGGACCATAAAGATCCCGTGTGAAGAAGCAGAGACTTGAACCAGATTTCCCACATTCCTTTTCTGGTTCAGTAAGAGACCAAGATGATTTCAGTCAGTGGACATTACAGGGTTCTTCCTCTGACTCTGGTCTCACATTTCACAGTGTAGCAGGCAGGTACAACATTTTTTGTAGGTTTGTTTGACTTTGCTAATGTTCCTATGGACGTGCTCAGTACTGCTCTTAGAAAATTTTGACTAGACAGAAAGAAAAAAAAAAAGGGTGGGAAGATTTTACCATTTGCTGAAGATCATCAAGTTTTGGAGTAGCATGGTCAGAGTGGCACTTGTGATGGTAGTGCTCACTGTGTGCAGGCCATAAACAAGTGACCTTTCTGCAAATCTGCTATGCTGCTTCTTCACCGAGTAAGTTGCTGTCACATACAGAAATCCCTTTTCCCTTTAGGGTTTCCATTTAGAAATATTCAAGTCCTGCTCTGTCCTGTTCTAGGCTATAGGAATGCTGAGTTATTTTTTGACATCTCCAAAATATGTCTACTGGGAAAATTCAGAAGTTTCTTACATCTTGTAGAATTTTTATGTAATCAATACTCTTAACTTGCAGAGATTATGATTAATTAAAAATGCTAAAAATTTCTACAGTGAAAGTGTTTCTCAAATCCAACAGGAAGACCAGAGGGAAAAAATGAGATTTTTCATTATTTCCATATCTTTACTGTGTTGGTAAGACAGGGCACATGAGAGGCACATTGAGGGATTTTAGGACTGTCATCGTTTCTGTATGTGCAAAACAAATCACTGTAAAATAAATTTGATTTATCTTCACACCACTGCTTGTGGCAATTTCAGTCTGAGGTTAACACCTGTATGTCAGCAGAGATTGTGGGAATATATATGAGGTGGAGGACAGAACAGCAGTAACACTGTCCACCTCTTTATTAATTAACTGATAAGACTGATGGTGAAAAAAATAAGTGCCAGACTGTCCTGACATTCAGTGCTCTTCAGTGTATGAGCAGTTTCACTAAGGCTTGGTTCCAAATATTTTTAGAACAGTTCCTGGTATTTTCTTACTTAGATCTCATATATATACTTCACAAGGTTCCCCCTGTGCTCAGATCTCCTAGATGGCAGAATTTTTAAGGACACTGGTTTATGAGACACAACTGGCATCTATATCCCTTATAAAAACTAATATTCAGGAGAGAGATTTCTGTGGTGGTCATGAAGGAATAGTGGAATTTAGATGCATTGACTGCTGTAGCAAAACAGCAGCATTCCCTCCATAAATACAATGATCTATGATGCTCATCATATGAGCAAGATGTTTTTACCAACACACAATCTTCCAATCTTACCAACAATCCTCCAATCTTTACCACACAGCAACCAATCTTTCAGTTCAACACAAAATTACTAGTCAGTTCAGCGAGTCTGAGAACTACCAAAAGTGCCTCCAAAAAGGACACCATGATGCCAGTGCCAGTGTGAGGGCTGCTGCTCTGCTGCCCTGGTGAGCCCAGTCCAGAGGTTGGTGGATGCCGTCACCTCACTGATGCATCAGGCACGTGGGGTCTCACTTGTCTCTAACCACAGACAACTTCATGACTCTGTGCCTCTGAGATTTATGTGCCAGAGTGTTGGGCACCTTTGGAAACAGCAGAGTGACTTCCCAGGAAGAAGCACCCATAGAGGGTCCTAGGCAGTAGCTGAGCTAATTTCTGCTCTCATTTCCACCAGCATAAACCCAAAACTGTGTGACAGAGGCAGAGAAGCATCTTAAACCAAATGTAACCAGGATTCTTCTTGGTTACCTTCCCTGTGGGCATGGGCACATTCTGCCTGGGAAGGATTTGGCCCTTGTGGAGTTTGTCCTCATTCCCCCTCTAGACGAGCTCTCCTTGTAATTCCAAAAACGTATTTCAGTAGCTCAGCACAGCTTGGCTGATGACGAGAGGACTCAGAGCAACTTTGGAAACACAAACTGGCACGGGGAGAGAGTCTTTTTGGCTTTGGGAGGACAGCATACATGTTCAGAGCCAGAATGTGTAGAGACTTTTGTTCACAAACAGAAATCCCTTGTGCCGACAGGCTCCGGACTGGGCTGACACTCTGGTGCAGGCAAGATGAAAGTTGCCTTGTATTGGGATTAGCCAGGGGAACAGTTTGCAGCAAACAATTGACTCAGAAAATTTAGAGGTGGGAGGACAGTCCTTCCAAAATTAAAAAAACAAAAATTAATCAACTGTGAACTCTGTGATGTTTTGACTTCTCTCTCTTTAAAGTCACCCAGCAAATGTTCCAGGAGAACATACTTCAGCCCAAGGGTGGCTCATGGTCTGTTTGTTGGTCTTGAATATTTATTATTCAGAGTGTGATACTCAATCTATAGGGTGACCCATACCTGACACTGTTCAATTGTATCTCTAAAGCAAGGAACTGGTCCTTGCAGCAGGTTTACAAAGGGTTACAAAAAGGTTCTTCACTGTCAGGGAAGAAAATGAAGTGTCCACACAGGCTCTCTCTCCTGGATTCATCTCACCCACCTGAGAAGGGGTGGGCTGTCCTCTGGATAAGCTGCTGTTCCCATAAACTATACATGGAGCATAAACAGGCCAAGTAACTCTCTTACATGCTTTTAAATTTGCTGTGAAGGGAAGAAGTTGAAGCCAGATTGTGCTGAGGTTTGTGTTTCTGATCAAATGTCCTATATTTTACAAACTACTTTTTTGGGTTTTTTTCTAACTTCTTCTCAAATTAATTTCAGACTATTTTCAGAAAATGGATGACTCAAATGTCACTTTTCTCTGTGAACTTTCATATGTTCCAGCTTCTCCAGAGCAAGTATTCTCTGAAAAGGTCACAAACACAGACATAATAAAATCTCCAGATTATTTCCAACCCTTTCCCCTCACTTCAGGCAGATGTGGGACTCAGTGCTTCACCACTGCTTCTTATTTCACTGCAATGGTTTAATTCCTATGCCCTGTCTTTGTTAATTATCTTGAATGGAGATAATTATTACTGGATACATTAATTTATGTAGTATAACTAAACCTCAGACCTGAAGTGTCAGCCAAATTAAAAAATTATTATTATTTTTTTTAATAGTAATTATCCTTTGGATTTTTTTTATTTCTTTTCTAACAGCTGAGCCCCACAGTTCTCAGCTTCAAGCTTTCTGCAGTGATGGAACCCTTCTTGCTGTCTAGAAGATCTGTCTTTCTTCCTTGCATGGCTTGTGTTGGAAAACCATCAAAACTTGCCAGAGTCCCAGTACAATGTGGGGACCTGGGAAAGGTGGTCACACCCTGGCAAAGGAAAAAGTAAAGCAGCACTCAGAGGAAGATCTCCTTGCCAAGGAAAGTGTTTGGTTTGCATGACATGATCCCATTGGAGACTCATTCAGGACTATTACCCTTGCATGGTGCTTCTTCCATGGGTCAGGCCCATGTATGCTGACTGGGACTGAGGATTTTGCATTTCTTGCACACCCATCACTAGACTAGTGGGTCTTCACTCTTCATCCCCTGTTCCTCCAGGCCAAAACCACTGAGGGGTCCCGGCGTGAGGGAACAGGAGAAGTTTTGTGGGAATTTCAAGACCAACCGCAACCCTATGATATCCAAGCCTAAGCCCAGGTGGGGAAGCTCTAGGCCTTTAAAAAGACTTACTTGCTCTTTTCTCTGCTGCAGCAATGTGAGGCAGCATGGTGTTCTCCACTTTCAGAACATGCCCCCCAAATATGTCATTTTCTCACTTTTTAACACCTATCAAGTTAGATTTTTTTCTCTTCTTCATTTCTTTTCTCACTCACTATCTCAACTTCCATGAGGGACTCTGCACAGAATCATCTGAAAGTGAATAGGAAGGACTCTTCCACTGAATATGTGGTTAGGACTCATGAGTCTTTTCCAGCACCACTGAAAGGATTAATTGAAATGTTGAGCCAGAGCAGTAATTATTTTACTGAACAGTGGAACGCTATTCAGCCCCCCCTTCTTACCTGCTACTGATGCAATCAAGGCCAAACGGAGCCAGGATATAAAATTACTGCTGCAGTTTGCCAGTACTTTGCATTTTAAAAGCAATTAAAAGAGAGAGGTGCCCATGATTACTGTGTAAGAAAGAGGGTTTTCATTAAACAAATGGGTGTAGTGCTTGCTCTAAAGCCCTACTACTGCTTCCCAGCAAAACAAAACATACAGGACTGGACTCACTTCTGACTTTCCAGAATGAATCCATTCACTTGAATAGAGTTACTGTGGAATTAGTCTGTGAGATCAGAATCAAACCTGGGCAATGAAAGAACCTGGAGATGCTTTTTCCTTGCTTTGCTTTCCTCTACTTTCCTGTGAGCGTATTTTTATCTCTTCCTATTTGCCGTCGAAATACAAGGAAATCAATAAATGTCCCAAAGAAGAAACTCAACTGGGGTGGAGAGCAGGAAGTGAAAATATTCCAGTCTTCATATTTGTTCTCATCATAGGAGTAAATAGGGCTTGCTTTGACAGCTCTGCCACAGCACATTGTGTTTGCTTCTCCTTCTGTCAGTGAAACTGCACCGACTGCTGTGGAAGCTCCGCTCCAGCGAGCAGAGAGATGCTCAGGCACAGAGAGCAGCTCAGCTGTCTCCTTCCATCTTTGAGAACCTGGAACTGCTGAAGGAGCTGCTTTCCCAGAGCTGCACAGAAGGATGGTCACCCTCATTCTAACACTGAAGGGCCCTGCATTTGTATCACTCTGAATCTGCCTCATCAAATCCAAGGGGGAAAGGCACATTCCCCCTCCTGCATTTACACACTCTGCTTTACCAACCACCTCCATACACTTTCCTTCTTTATTCAACTTGAGAGTTTCCAAAAAATTCAACCACCTTTGCTGAAATTTTCCACGTTTCTCTTCTGACCAAAGGTGAGTTTGGATTTTTTTAAAAGCCAGAGGAAAACTCCATTGGCTGCTTGTGAACTGAAATGAAGTGCCAAAACAAAGAAACATTCCCCACCATTTAAGAGGGCTTCTAGCCACATGTCATTAGGGAGTGCAACACCAACCATTCAGCATAAAGGAACTGCACACAGACCTTATGAAGGTCTCACCACACTATGCAATATGCAAGAAAGGGACACACCTGGACTTACACAAGCAATGGCAGCTTGGAAACCATAGAGTGAAGCAGGTTTCTTTATGTATCTAGCCCAACTGAAGGAGGAGGGGGAACTATTCCATTACTAAGGAGATCTTGAAAGTTTTGTCTTTTTTTTTTTGCTATAACTGAAAGTGAAGCTGCAGAGATCTCTTACCTCTAACAACAGAAAGTTCTCCTGAATGTAGCTACCTTCATAACTTGGCTTTGTAAAGTGTGAGGCAGACCAATATTTCCCACTAATTCATTTGAATTGTTCTTTCTTCCTTTCATTCCCTTTTCTACTTCTTTCTGTCCGTTGCAATCTTATCCCTAAGTTTTGGTTTTGGTGTTGTTTTTTTTTTAATGTTTCCTCCCCATACTAGTGCAATAGTGGTATTTAACTTACAGACTAATGTTGTTCAGCCCTCAGAAGGAGCTCTCTGGGGTAGGACTGGAACACGTTAGGGAAGTTTGTTATGGCCTCTGTCTTGGCTGACACACTGGGATTGAACTAGGTGCCTCCAGAGCTAAAAGCCCAGATTATTGGAGGCTGAGGTTCAGAGCCAGGCTGTGTAGCTGGAAGCTGTAACAACTCCTGTCCTCTGTGGATTAGCACAGAGGGGGACTTGTGAGTGGTCCATGTGATATCTGCTCTGGAGGTAAACAGAGGATTTTAGTCTCCTGGGCTGTCAAACCAGCTCCTTTGACAAGCTTTAAATTCACTTAAAGCCATGTAATTTGAACGTGCTGTGGGGTCCAAGTCTACTTCAGCCTCGATACTGCTTCAATGGGCCCATTAAGATTTAGCCAAGTTTCATGTGGTTTGTTCGTAAACAGCCACCGCGACGTCTCCTTGGGGCAGATAAGCACTGCTCTGCCAGAGCACAATAGAGGCTGCTTACACGGTGTGAATCCAGGACTTGAAAATTACTGAGGAGAAAAGTGCAAAAACAATTTGTGCTCAAAAGACGTTATTGAAATTTACCATCTTGTGTATATTTTCCCAGACAGACCTTGTCTGCTGAGCTACAGCTTTGTCAGTGCTTGAATGATAAACACCGTCTTGTAGGGCTTTTATGAATCAGGCATAAAGATTTACCATAGAATAGAACTTTTCACAGAACTTCTTGGCTAGGAGAGAAACACTTTCTTCTTTTTAAGGTAAGGAAATTTGAAAATTGTGTGGACACCTCTGAGTGCCAGGATGTTGCAGAACAGTTTAGATTCTCTGTCTTACTGAACAGAAAATCCCATGCAGAGAAACACATGTTGCATTGACCTTTGATCAGACTTTTTCTGGGGCTTTTAGTAAAGCCATAGCAGTATCAAAGCTTTGGCAGTCAAAAAATGCAGTTTTGGCCCTCAGATTGTTCTCGTAGTTCTTCTCTGAACCAGCATCAGATGTCACTTTCCAACCATATGAACTAGAGGTAGTCTTGCATAATGAACTTAGTGTAAGTCTCAAAGAGGCTGATTTGTCAAATCTGTTCCAAACTTCAACGAGAACCACAAGCTGGATACCCTTGCCTAATAATTTCTGCAATAAATTTGTCTCTTTGGTTTGAGCTATACCAACTGCTCCAAACACAATAGCTGTGCTTACCTTTAAGACTGCAGAATCACATCATAGCACAGCTAGATAGGAACACAAATTGTTGCCACAGAGCCCCAAGTCTCCAGAAAGGGACATGGACCCAGATACCTTCAACCTCTTGGTTAGAGCAGAGATCTGGCACTTTGGGTATTGCTGTCTTAGGGCACGAGCAACCAAAGCAAAGTTTTCTTGCAGTAGACTTGTCCAAAGACAATTGGCCAGGTTGTGTTATGGCTAACTGCTATAACTGGTAACATTGGCTTTATCAGTTTTCTGCTCCAAGTGATTGCTGTGGGGCCAAGTCCCCCACTGTTTTTGCAAGAAGAAAGTCTATAAAAACAACAGGGAGGAAGCCCCAAGCCACTCCTGGAGCTGGCTTCAGTACCTCTCCTTGAAATACTTGTCATGCTAAATCCCACTTTTCTAGTCCACACTTAACTCCCTGAGCCTTTGCAGCTTACTAAGTCCCTCATTACTCTATTCTCCTTCATGTTTTCTGATCACCTCCTTGATCTCTCCCTGGTGTTTTAGCTCAGCAGTAACCCTTTGGACTGCAAGACAGATGAGATGAACACTGTCATTACAGCTGGACAGGGACAAACTCATCCTGCAAACCAAGCAGACACCCAAGCTGCTGGCTGCAAGTCTTAAGGAAAGGATGTTGAGGTGTGCCTCAGCTCCACTTCAGCACTTTTATGGTCCTTCCTTAGCCTCTTGGTGTTGCTTTAATGTTTTTTTATATGCTCTGCCCATTGCTTAAGCTTCCTCCTCTTCAGTGCAGGGCTCTCAGGTTTTCAGCCTTCCATAGGGAAAGGCCTATTCCTCTTATACCAAGTGAGACTTCAGGGAAAGTAAATGAACAGAAGAGAGCACTTAGAGCCCAGGCGTTGAAAAGCTCCTTACACAAAACACAAAAGAGCTTTTCTTCTCATCAGTGCTTCCAGGAGACAAAAGAAAACACATTTTCTGAAGTGTTCCTTGGAGATATTTTGTTTTGAAGTGGTTAAAGAATTTCGAATGTGAGATAAGGGGGAGACACTGGCATGGAGCGAGGATAACAGCTTGTTCCTCCGAGGGCTGGGATTAAATTGCAGGGAATGCTGGCACTCAGCCCAAGCTCAGCTTCCCTGGCCCCAACACTTGCTTAAAAAGGTAGAACTTGAAACATGTGCCTTGCACTCTCTTCTTATCATCACCCTCCTGGCTTCAACCATTGTTCATGTGCTCTGGCATTCACAAAGCCTGCATCTAGGTTTTGCTCAGGACAACGTCGATAAGGCAGATGATGAATGTGGAAAACTCCTCCCTGAGAGGGTTTGATTGGAGCTGTGTTTGAAATTGCTGGCAAAAGCCTCCCTTGTTGTTTTTTGTTCACCTATGCCCAGCACAGGGTCCGTCCCACTTTGCAGACAGCTGAGAGGTGTGAAGGGGAGATGTTCCACTTGCAGGTAACTCATTATCAGGCTGACAGTGCTTATTGCTGGATTATGTCAGCCCTTGTTTTGACATGACACAGCTCAAGATCCATCCTATGTGCAGTTCCCACTCTCTCCATACCTGCTGTTGCTCTTTTGTCAGAAGCAAAGACTTGCTTGCAGATGTTTTCATATTAATATCATTTGAGACAGGAACTCTGTGCAAATCACTCACAAAGTCCTTCCCTCTCCATCTGCAGGCACTGCTGACAGATATGAGATGTTTCACCTGTTTAACCCTCAACACACATGTTCTCACAGCAGATGGGTGAGTAGGAATTTTCATTTACTCTAGGTCTGTGTGGAGTCATAGATTATCCAGATCTGTGAATCAGCAAATGCTGTGAGGCCTTTTTTGTGTGCTGACAGAGAGTGTCAAGAGCTATGTTTTCCTACATCCATTAATCATGGCTTGGTATGTTCAAAATTGTTGTTGTTTTTCATTAACTCTTTCACCTGTAAAAGGCCAGGATCTTCATGCTGTCTCTGCTGCTGCATTCTGGGGTGTCCCAGGTTAACTGATTAATGAAGTTGAGCTGCTGGTGTCTGTGGAAGAGAGGGCATCTTGATTTAATGTAGATGCTGCAATGATCATCACTGGAGACCTGAGGTAAACACAAGGCCCTGTGGTACAAAAGGAAAAAGGCAGGGCCCTGAAAACCTGATGTACTAGGTACAAGGCAGAGGTAGCATTTTTCCCTTTTAAAATAAGGGATGAAGTTGGAGGCCATGGATATGAGGGTAGGAAATTCACAGTGACTTGTCTAAGATCATACAGGTGGCAACAGGACATCTAAGAACCCAGGTCTCAGCTGTGTGTCTTAGTCTCAAAGAATTCAACTTTCAGGTTTAGGCAGATATGTCTAAGCCAGACTCTAGATGTATGAGCTCTGTGTAGACTGCTAGCTTATTTGTTCTCTCCTGGCAAGAAATGATGAGCAGTCCCATCCCTAATCAGGCAGAAGGCAGGGGTGCAGCTTCCTGGATGGCTGAGAAACTCAGCAGCTGCAAGCAGGTAAACTTTGTGTTCCTATCTTGTTCTCCAAGGCACTTTTGGCATGCCCTAGCCTGTCTGGATTACAGCTGATTCCATGTTCATAACTCTGCTTTGTCCCATTCTAGAGACTGGTCACCAGTCCAGCATATGTAAGCACAATCAGTTAGATTTCCCCTGGGAAAAAAAGGGATTTGTAAAACCCATTTCCCAGTTAGGTGCCAGAATATACTGGGACTAGACTGGGGAAACAGATGCCTCACAGAAAACAGAAGGGTTGGTTTGAACCTTGATCTTCCTTTGGTTTGGAAGAAGTCTTCTGTGTGTTTGGGGCTGGGTCATTTTCACTTGCTTCAGGATTTTTGGGCACAACATATGGATTTTAGCCTATGTATTTTAAGTAATTGTATGATAGAATTTGGCCTGTGTTGTCTCTGACATATTGTATACATGCAGCTTTATTTAAGTAACAGCTGGGATATATGCACATATGTCATCTATCAAAGATTGGAGAGGGAAATGAATGAGCTGGTGCATTTTTGTATGCTTGCTGTCATCACATTCATGTAAAAAAGAATTAAAGCTCAAAGGAAAAAAAACTTGTTGCTCCATCTGACCATGGAAATCTTCTTCCTCTAACCTTATGCCCTGCATGGTTGAGCAACTGTACGGAAAAGTTTAAGTGGATAGTAGAGAGATCAAAAGAACTCCATCCATTATAAATTATGTGAGTCTCTTGCACTTCAAAAAAAAAAAAGCAGTCAGGTTCTGTTTGTGTTCTTGTGGGTTGTTGTTTTAATCTGTTAGTATTTGTTTCTTATTTTGATGCTGGTTGTGCCCCTCATCTGAAGCCTAAGGAAATCATTAAGACAGACTCTAAGCACTGTGGAGCTTGGCCCCTCCATTTGTCTCTCTTGGAGTGGTGGGCAGCTGCTTGGGTATATAAATAAAGGTCAGTGATCTGAGGCACTTTCATGGATGGTCAAACTTCAAGGGACCAAAATTCCTAGGGAAAATAGTGTGTCTCTACTAGAGCTTCGTAGAAGATATCAGAATGCCACTTCCCCAGGTAAAACAGGTGATAGGAGTGTGATTTGGATGCCAGCAGAGACTGGGGAAGTCAGAGAACACCTTTGTGGGATGGTAAAACTCCACTTGATGTCAATCGGTGTCTGGCTTTGAAATGCATCATTTTGGTAAAATCACTTCTCAATAGAAGCACAAGATCCAAATACTGGTTTACAATTTTAGCTCCTCTCAGACAGCAAAGGCAACTTGACTTTGAAACAGTGAATGTAGGTTTGGATACACTTTGTTCTTCATGCCACATTAGAGAAGTCAGTGAGGCATAAGGGAAAGGCATTAAAATTGTATTTATTTGCTGTATATCTCAACTCTAGATCTACAGATTGTCTCTCCCCACCCTCAGAATACAGAAGCTGACATTTTAGAAATGACCCAAAGCTGATCTAATCCAGTGTCTTGACTCTGGCAGTAGCCGTTGGCAAATACTTGAGATAACTGCATTAAACCATGACTGCAGGCAAATCTGAAATTATCTTCTCTCTCAGAATACCCATCCTGTGCTGAAATAGTTAAGGAGTGACTTCAGCTCTGAACCAGGAGGTACACTATCCCTTCAAATGAACTTCATGTTATGATGTGTAACTTACACCTGGGTATCCTTGTTATTCCTAGGAATATACTCCCTGGAATATAGCTAAGTAGGTCCCTGAAGCAGTGAGCACCTCATCCCTTCATGTGTGGCACCAGGAGATGGTGTCTCTTTCTATCCATTTGCCAGTTCTTCTGAAAGCCACTGTGCTTTTGTGCTTTGATTTTAGAGAAAAGCCTTAGGATGTCTCCCAGCAACTTATTTCCATTACATTTTCTGATATTTACCTCCTTTCTCACCTGGCACAATGACAGGGGCACCTCCAGTTTGAGGAGCTTTGCCCTTAGGAATACTCCTCCCAGCAGCAAAAGTTCATATGAATCTCAACTGACTTCAAGCATCCCAGCAAACTGACCTAAGGTGATACTCCCAGAGGGCTATTGATATGTCACAGGCATGGCCCTGGAAATGTCACAGATTGTCTGTGGCTGGAGGGAAAACTGAGATTCCCAGTGCCAAGTGCCTTGAGTCTAGGTGAGGGGATTAAGGACAATCCTTTGTGACTTGGCTTATGACCCTCTTTACCTGCAGTCCAGCTCTATGTCCTCTTCTGGTCCCTGTGTTGACTTAGTGCAAACACCATGTTTAACCACATTCTGAAAGCAGGGACCTTACAAAAGGTGGCAAGACTTACAGGCATACACTAAGACAGTTACAGATTTCATTCAGATTTGGCTTTAAAAAGCTGCAAAGCTCAGCAAGTAGTAACAGCAGAGTTTTGTGTTCACAATCTTCTCTTGTCCTGAAATACAGCAAGTGCCAGATTGTGTCTGTCCCTTTCCAAGTTGCTGGGTGGAAGGAGAGCTGTGTTGCTGTTCTCCCTTAACACTACCACCAGCCTGCTCCTCAAAACCAGATTTTCTCACAGAAATCCAATGCCTTGCATGAACTGAAGGTGGATTTCTGAGACCTGTGTTTCCTCCGAAGCATTTACGCTACTTATAAACAATTTTTCCACAGCAATCTGTAGCTTGCTATCTGCAAAGACTTGACATGGCTGCCACGTATCTCCACAGGCTTGCTCCCATCCCAAGCTTGTTTCCAGTAATCTGCTCCACATAACATCATTTCACTTGCATGAGAGACTCTTCAGCCAAAACCTTAAGCTGAACTCTGCACATTGGTTCTGAAGAGCTTCCCCCTCCCTTCCAGCATGTTGATTTTAATCTCCTGCATGGAAAATGCTGTTAAGCCCATATGGACTGATTTTGCCATCACCAGCACTGTTTCCAGCCTTTATCCTACTGTGAAATGCTGCCAGATCAGGAGAGCTGTGTTTCACTGTCACCCTGCCTGCAGCAACCAACAGCCCTGGGCAGGCAGCAGTCCCATGGCTCGTGTTTAATTTAATCTGTGGCTGTCACAATTACTGAATGCTATCAAAAGACAGGTAGAAAAGGAAGGAAAAATCTGACTTCCACAGGGCTTTGGTCAACCGAGTGTTGAAACTGGAGTAGGTGAAACAAGAGTCAGGGTGAGGCAAGAGGAACTATGAGGATAACCCAGATCTGTGTGTCCCACAGTCCAGGCTGCAAGGGAAATCTCCTGACGAGGTTAGAAGAGCGTCAGATGAGCACAGGCTCAGGGCACCAGAGCACACTGAGCCCTGCTCTGCTCTCCCAATGTAAGTGGCAGCACAGGCAGGGATGTGATCTGTATTTCTGGCTCTGCCTCTCTGTAGCTGATGAGACAGGTGTACAAACACATTTTGAGGAAGACCCACTCTGGTGTTTACCTGAGGTCACCTCTTTCACGCCTTAACTTTGCTGAAGGAAGCGAAGTCTGTGACACTTTGAGACAAGGGTCATGTAAGGCTGATCATGTATCATCTACGTGTCATCTTCCACACCACCTGCAAACCCCAGCAGTTTCATACCTGTGCCCACCCTCTGAAACGTCCTTCCTCACAGCTTTTAATGCTTTAGAAAAACGTCTGGGCAAATAGTGAGTGATGATTTCCTTCAATTGTTGCCGCCATCCTCCACCACCCTCAAAATTATTCATTCTAAAGGAAATTTAAAACAGCCTTTGTTTGAGAATTCCCTCCCTCTAATTGAGTGCATTGTACAGAGATCAAAGCACTGTTTTTAGTGGGTCTTGGTAGGCAGGAGTTTTTCTGAACAGACTCCAAGCTTTTGGTGTAGAATGGGTCAAAATGACCTTTGCTTCCCCCCCCTCCCACATTCATACATTAGTGATTGCTAATTCCCACTAGCTGGCATGGAGCAGAGTTAGTTTCTAGATCAATTATTCCTACAGCCTTAGAGTTTTCACACAGAGTGGAAGGGTAAACAGTGCTCCTAAATTGCACACATTTGAGTCTTAGAGTGATGGTCTACAAGGGAGAAAATCCCTCTCAAATCCTTCTGATGGATACATTTCACCTCTACCAGCTTTCTGCTCCTGGAATCAGGGATGGAGGGAAGTGGAGGAAAGACTGAACCCATAGCAAGTTGCCATCAGAGAGGTCCCAACTTATGTGTGGGTGAGTTTGCTGATGCAATGCTCTCACAGGGGGGCAAAAAAAAACCCTCAAACAAATTCATTTTATACCCCTCAAATGTCAAACTTGAGCTTTGGTATGAGTAGTCATCACAATGAAGAACATAGACTGCTGAAGACCTAAAACTAAACACAACCCAAAACCAAAAAAATTTTATACATCACCCCTGGGGAAAACCTTCTCCCACACATTAGTGTCAGATCCTAGTCTTGGCTTGTTGCCTGAAATGATGAATCACTAAAAAGAGAAAGGAGATGGCCACCTTAGCATGGCTGGTTTCAAATCTCTGTGTAGCTCAGGACCTTTGGCAGGACCCATTTGTCACCTGCAGGAAGTCCTGCATTTAGAAGGGCCAACTGGTTATCAGAGGAAGGCAGCAGTGGGATGGCTCCAGAGAGAACTATTGAATGGAAAAGGGCAAAAAAGAAGAGCAGAGGCAGACAATGTGAGGATTTACTCATAAATAGACTCATTTCACTGCTGCCAACTCAGCAACCTTACTAATGAGGGTTTAGGAAGACTCTTGCCAAATAACTGATACTACAGTGTGTGGAAATGCTCAGGTTTTCTAAATGCAAGCCTCTAAATCTGCAGCCAAAACCAGCTGAATGCTTCCTCATTTAATACTCAGTGAAATATTTTATTTAAATGTATCATAATGCTTTCAGTGTTTCTACTACACTGAAATGCAATTTGTATCATTTAAATCCTGAAAATGCCAGCACTTTGCAGGTTTGTTCAAGCTACCAAATAGATCATATTGCCCCAGGGCTGCTGCACGGGGGAATATTTTGAGGAGAGAGAGTAGTACAAAACAATATTCACCGTACAGTAGTTTCCCAGTCTCAGACAAATTTTTCCCTAATTTCTGAAGTCTGCAACAATCCAGCTGGAATTTTACATCCATGATCTTTCTGGAATAACAGGTCTTTCTTTCTGGAAAGTTTGAAGTAAAAACGGACAAAGCGCCTTTGAGACCTGGAGGTTCAACAAATGAGGTGTTTTCATTCTTGGAAAAGTTGCCCAGTTTGTGTTTATTTTGGCTCATCTGATCGTATATGGCTGGAGCTACGGACAGCCAGGGAGGATCAATGCTTTTCCCCAGCTCTTAGTAATGCTGAGTAGAGACAAGGACTGGAAGCCTGGCCCAACAGATGCAATTTAAAAAAACAGCCTGAGGTGCTCGTGTTTAAAGCTGAAAATCTTTAGAGCACTGACTCCAAGAAGCTACAACAACATTATAGTTGCCTAAATGGTCAACATTGCTCTCGTGGTACCCTATGATGATTTGAAAAGGAGAAGGAATGTCAAGCTCAAACACAGTTTTTCCACTGGTTCACTGAGACCTTGCTCCCTTGCAGAGCTGTCTTGTGAAGCTGCAGGAGATGTTCTGCTGGGCTGCAGCTCTTTCCTTAGTGCCATCTCCCCTTCCCAGCAGTGCTGTTAATATTCTGCCTCTGATCCCCAGCTATGCCCACAACACACCTTGGCTTTCTTTGACTTCAGACTTATTTTCTTCACTGTGTGACTCATAGGGGTCAAATGACTTTTTTAACAATTGGAATTACCAAACCATCTATTTGTGACTCTTCTGGAATTACACATTTGCAAAGATGCAACAGGGTACAGAATCTCTGAATCAGAAATGCTGAATCTTTTTTGTGTGCTTACCCTCTTCCTATGCTCTTTCTTAGGCATCTGCTACTAGCTAAGGCTCAGAAAGCTAATAGTGGGCTGCCAGGGTCTTCGTCCAACCATTCTTACATTCTTGTGCTCTTATAATGATCATTTATGCTATGCTGCAACAGTCAATCTGTATGAGAAATGAGACTGTATTATTTTCAGGAAAAAGGATGTTCCTTCTTTTAGGTGGAGCACTGAACCATGTGTGTTTATAACCCATTCATTCTGTCGTATCCACAAAGGAAGTGATTTTGGGACTGCCTTCTCAGCAAAGGGTGTGAGTGCAGCCAGGATAGCTCAGTCCAGGGGGGCTGTTACCAGCAGTGATGCTGCCTTTAGAAACAGCACTGGGAGACCCTGTGAGCAGGGTCCCAGGAGAGCTCCTATGCTGTTGTCAAAGCTCTTTCTGTGGGTTCTTTGCTGCTACTGCAATTTACTCCATCTGATTCAATTTTCTACTGGTACTCTAAGCCTGGCTGTAAAGACTCTTCATTTCCCAAGGGTGACACCCAGAAGTGAGACCAAGCTAAGGGCATCCCAATGGCCAAAGCTGTTCTATGCTTCTGTATACAATTTGGTGTCTGGACTTAACCTACAGACACTGGAAAGATGAAAGCTCTGCTGAAGCCACACAGCTTCACTTGCACAGGACAGCTACAGTCAGCCCTGAATTTTGAAAAGTCAAGTGTCCTTTGCAATGCCAAGAAGTCACAGGATGCTGAACCAGCCCCTCACCCTTCCTCACCCCACTCTGGCAGTAGATTAGACAAAAATGCACTTTGTCCTATTGCCCAACCAAGTAAAGAGCAGCACGAAATGACACATGGCAAACGCCCCTCCAGCTGGTAGATTACCAACATGTAAACGTGTGAGACTTCATCATAGGGAGAGAAAGCAGATATTTTTAATTTCTAATGTAAAATTTAAAATTAAAACCAAAAAATATTATGAGAAATATATGCATGCAGCTAAACCATTAATGTTTGCCTGGTCTTGGCCAATATACTTCAATAAATATCATGCAAGTGCCTCCCAGGAAGGCTTCAGGAGATCCAGCATTGTGCACTTGCAGCCCAGAAAGTCTCAGTATCACCTGGGCTGCATCAAAAGAAGTGTGGCCATCAGGTCAAGGGAGGTGATTCTCCTATTTTCCTGTTTTACTTGGCTCTCTTGAGACCTCACCTGCAGTACTGTGTCCAGTTCTGGATCCCCTAACACAGGAAGGACATGGAGATCTCGGAACAAATCCAGGAGAGCTGCAAAGAGGACTGGAGAGGTGACTGTTAAGGCAGGCTGAGACAGTTGAGGTTGTTCAGCCTGGAGAAGAGAAAGCTCCAGGGACACCTTAGAGCACTTTCCAGTACCTGAAGGGGCTACAGGAAAGTTGAAGAGGAACTTTCTGCATGGCTGTGTAATAAAAAGACAAGGGATAATGGATTTAACCTGTAAGAGGGTAGATTTCTATTAGACATTAGGAAGAAATTCTTTAGTGTGAGAGTGGTGAAACACTGGAACAGGTTTCCCAGAGAAGCTGTGGCTGCCCCCTCCCTGGAAGTGTTCCAGGTCAGGTTGGAGCAACTTGGTTGAGTGGAAGGTGTCCCTGCCCATGGCAGGGGGTTGGAACTTGATGATCTTTAAGGTCCCTTCCAACCCAAACCAGTCTAAGATTCTATGATTTGATGACAGATCCCTCAATATTAATTCAGCCTCAATATTAAAGGCCAAGCCAGGGATAAGTACAGTTCCCAAACATGACACCTGATCATTACAAAGATGCTTGTGTTCAGCTGTACACACACAAGTGCAGGTGAAATAGCAAAACAGTTACAAGGAGGAAAAAAATCATATCAGGTCCTGGATGGGAGGGTAAATGAGAATGGAGCTGCATAGTGTCAGGTCAGTGGATCTACATCCTTCTAGGCAATGTAACTCATCTTTCCAATTTACTCCATCAGCTGCCTGGATAAAGAAGCTGTTTCTCTGCTGCACGAGGGTACTCTCTGTGTCTGGAAAGTCTCAGTCACTTGGAAACAGAAGTGGCAAATGCTGGCAGTGTTAGTATAGTCATTTTTCCATCTTCCATGCTGGAAGCTGTTTTCTGCCTCCAGTCTCTTTGACCTGAGTGGTCTGGTTTTGGAAAAAGAAAATTAAAAATTGTGTACGTAAAGAAAACCACTGAATGCAACTGCAAGAAAGAAATGTTTAATATGCTCATTTGGGTGCTCACCATAACCTGGACGTTTTCAGGGTTCACAAGCTGCCCACACCATAAGAAATCATAGATAGGAGTTTTCAGAATCCAAAGTTCATCTGAAGAAGTCATGAGATGGTCTAGAATATAGCAACAGACATTTATTAATTTAAATTCTAAAGATTAAAGCATCATCGTTCATATTCTCCTCTTCTTTTGAACAGAAGCTTGAAATTTTTTTCATTACGAGGTGAATTCTTGTGTAAATGCCCATAGGAAAACAGTCATAAAAATTCATAGAGGTCAGTGATTTTGGTTTAGTCAGATGCTTACCCAGGTGTGAGCAGACAAAAATGTCATGTTCTGATGACAGGCCTTGCAATGTTCTGTGTTTTTGCTACAGGCCCAACAGCTAGAATAAAGAGATCTGTAAAAGAATTCAGCTTTCAGTTGAAAAAAAAAAAGAAAAATTAAAGTAAGGAACTTGTAGGCATTAACATTACAGAGAAATATTCCTGTGTGTGAGGCTGAGAGCCAGCTAGTGATTCAGATCTTAAAGCATAACTTTCACAGGGAAATATCAAAATTTCTGAGTCAGTCCCTTGAATCTGAAGACCCAGCTCAGGGATTGGCCCACTGGGATTGGGATGTTGGTAGTACTCCAAAATACTCAGCTGATCTGGGGAAAATCTGCTCTGGGGTTACGTGCAGAGGCAGGACACTGGTTTATACATGTGCCTGTTACAGGAAGGAGTGTATAAACACTGACCTGTCTGAGCATATTAAAGAAACCCAAAACCCTGTGTGTTAACAGCTCTGAGTTCAGGAAGCATTGAGAAGTGAGTCCATACTCAGTTGCTTCCCCCACTGCACTGCTGCAGTGATGCAATGATGCTTTGGCTTGCAAGCCATGGCTGCAATCTAGAAATCTGGAGATGAACCTGGGTTCATCTCAAGCTGTGGTGAGGTCTGAATCCTAAAGTTGCCATGCATACAGCAGCTTGTGGAGTGAATTCCCAGTGGGACTGAGGCTGCAGCAAACTCCCCTTCCTACAAGGGGGAGGGTCCCCAAGTCCCATCAGATAGGTCTCTATCCCAAATAAAGCAGTCTGGGTTCAAACTGGTCCTTCCAAGTTAAATGTTTGGCTGTTGATCCTGTTGCCCTCAGAGCCACCCTGCTCTTGGAGGACTGTCGATGTTTTACACCTTCAAGCCTTGCTCCTTTGGGAGGTTTCTGTAGGCAACCAAATCCTGGTGTTTTCAGAGCATCCAGAAGCCATGAGGCAAATCACCACTCATGCACAGCACACAGCTGAGGCCTGAGCCCAGGTCTTCAAGGAAGAGCTCACACTAAAGTGGTGGTGATAAACCAAATGCTAGCACAGCATCCTTGTATGTGAAAGCTGAGAATTTGTGATGCCTATAAAATGTCCACAATGAATACTTGACGATCTCTGAAATCTGTTTCCTTTTACCACTTGTATGAGTCATTAAACGGTTTTAAACCTGCAGCTTTTCACTTCCTCCACCAGAAGTACCTATTCCTTGAGGTATGGTGCAGGGAGCATCTCTCCTCAGCATCCCCATCGGTGCATGATGACACAGGCTTATATGTTCACACAATTACTTGCAGGATGCAATAAGGTACCAAGCACTGTGATCCAGGATGTGCTTCCCAACATCAGTGAGCAACCTGTGAACAGCTGGAGCAATGCCTCTGTACAGAGGAAACAGGGACCACCTCATCTACCATCACAAGCTGAAAAATTAGCTTTTCTGCAGCAGTTGCAGAGATTCATCAGTATCTTTGAAGCATGAATGTGGGTATGTAGCCCAACATCAAAAGAAAAGTCCAGCACCAGGCTCCTGAGGCCCATGCTTTCTGAAAGCTGTGGAACAATCATGGAATCATAGAATGGTTTATGCTGGAAGAGACCTTAAAGATCACCGACTTCCAACCCCCTTGACTTGGACAGGGACACTTCCCACTAGACCAGGTTGCTCCAAGCCCCATCTAACCTGGTCTGGAACACTTCCAGGGATGGGGTATCCACAAGTCCTCTGGGAAACCTGTGCCAGTGTTTCACCACCCACACAGTGAAGAATTTCTCCCTAGTACTTCTCTAAATCTACTCTCTTCCAATTTAAAGCCATCCTTTCACTCCATGCCCCGGTATAAAGCCCTTCCCCAGCTTTCCTGTAGCCCTTCAGGTACTGGAAGTGGATGAGCCTGGCAAGAGAGGGTGAGATCTTTGCTCAGTTCCTGATCTCAGGTGAACTGTCTGTTAACTCAGGTGTCAGAGGGGTGAAGGGTGGGCAGCTCCTCCACAGGCAGAGGCAGGAGGTCACAGCTGTGAACAACACCTTGACATTCACTCTGCAGCAGCACTGGGACCTGTACTCTCTTTGTACCTGTACAGCACATTCCTCCCAGATACAGAGTGTCTGGGAAGCCTCTTCCAGCCCAGGCTGGAGCTCCCTATGCAACACAGGTCCACCAGTGGCAGGGCCAGATCCTGATGATGATGAGGAGGAGGAGGAGGAGGAGAGGAATGCACTCAACAGCCCTGGGATGGATCAGCCTGAGTCCATTTTCCCAGATTTTTATTTGGTGGATGTTTTGTTTATCCAGCTCACTCATTTGCATTTCCTGGTCTGCTGTTTCTTTTCATAAGAGCTTGCTAAGCAATTCTTCATGGCTGTGAGCATTGGCAGAGTGCAGCTTTCCACCAAACAGTTCCTGGGACTTTTCTCCAGCTCTGCAGAGTGAGTCACTTCAGCACTCTCTCCTCTCTTCTTTCTCCCTGTGCACAGAGACATTTGTGGGACACAAAAGGATAAAAGTCCTCCTGTGAACTGCTAGATGAGTGCTGACACAACTTGCCACACTGACAGGACTGAGTTTATAAAAATAAAACTCCCCAATACAGAGATGAGGAGATTGTTAAACTAGAGAGGAGCCATTTGCTCAGCTGGGGAAGTCTTCTGGAAAGCAGCCCCCTCAAGGGATTTCACCCTGGTTTCCTTCTGTTGAGCCAAATCACTATTTTTTCAATCAAAGCATGACTTCCAGAAAGGAATTTAGCATTGATTTGAAAATGTCATTCTTCTCCTCCATAGTTTTTGCTAAGGGTTAATCAGCCTTGCTGTTTTAATTATTTTTACATGCTTTATTTCCCCTGTGAATTTGACTGCCCTTAACTTCTAGGCTGAGCTTCTTCTTACTGGTTCTTGTGCTGCTCTCTGAGTTTGAAAAGCCCTTGTAGTGCCCAGTATCTCTGGAATGAACTTGGACACTTCATCAAGTCAGCTCGTCTCAATCTTCTTTTTATTGTCCTCTTTATCTGGGGAACAGGAGGGAAATTGAGGGAAACCAGGGGTACGTGGGGCTGTGTCCAGCTCTGGATGGATTACCCCAGTGCATCACAAGCTTTTGTTTGCTCATGGTTTCCTCTGCAAGCCAGGGGATCCTGGGGACCATCCTGGTGTGGGATCCTTTCTGCAGTAACTTCCTTGGGAACCCACCCCTGCCCTGGAGAGCACATGGGAAGTATCATGGGGAAACAAAGTGACATGATGGCACAGAGGACTGGGAACCCAGACCAGTAACCAAAGAACTCTACCAGGAGCCTACATTTATTTCTTTTCATTACTTCATTTTCCTTCACATGTCAAATCACATTTGCATTGGTACCTTCAGCCTCAAAGTCAGTTGTCTTCAGTTTTTCGTCCTCTCTCTCTGATTCATAGAGTACAAAATCCTGGGAAAAGGACCACAATCTCTCTGTGTCTACATGGTACCAGAGGAACCCATCCCCTGTACAATGTGGTGAAGTTGTGTTTCCAGCATGAGATGTGTCCCTTGGTGGTGGATATGGGCTGGAGGTTCTTCAGGTGAGTCTGCTTCCTATTTTTTTCCAGCAGCTTTCTGTCCAATCTGGAGTAAGGCTCTATCCCTCAGCTTCTTCAACCAGTGTGAGCATTTCAGTGGGGTTACTGAGGCACGTACCTCCTGATGGGAGTGAGACCATCTGGGCTGGTGAAGAGGTGCTCCAAGTGATGGGGCTCAGATACAAAACTGCTCTCTGGTTGCCAGAAATCCTTCTTTTTAGTCTCTTGCCCAAAAAAAAAAAAAAAAAAAAAAAAAAAAAAAAAAAAAAAAAAAAGACACTTTAAGCAGCAAAGGCAGAAAGGTCCCATTTTGCACCCTATCAGCAACTGAACTTCACACACTTTTGCTCTGAAATGGACCTACAATATCTTCCCTCAATTTTTACTGCCTCAAAATCCAGGTTGGTTTGTTGAATTAAGAAGTAAACATAATGACTTTAATGGGATGAGCTTGTGGGGCTGTTGGCTGACTGAGGCCACCCAGCTAGAGTTCAGTGTGAGACAGTCTGCACCTTATAAGGCCAAGAGAAGAAGGCATTTAAAACAAAAAAATAAAGGATCTGAACATGTTACTTAAATCATGGCGCAGGCGATTATTTTTTTTTTTTTAATTCTTCTTTTTCCCCTTCTGGTTCATGACAAAACCTGAAATATGCAAGTGAATGTAACGTCTAACATTTGTTAAACCCAGACTGAAGGCCAGCCAGATAGCACTGAAAACAAACTGTGAATATTTTAAATTGAGTGAGATATACACGACGGAGTAAATAAAGGGCACATACCACATAAGAAAAAATTGGACAAAGTTCAAATGCTATTCATCTTGGAGAAAGGCTTTTGAGCAGAGCAGTGCAGCTTGGAAATGATTGCCTGTGCATTAGGGTCCATCATGGTCAGTCAACTTTTGGGAGCCAGGGGAGTCAAATCATTAAAAATAAAAATGAAAAAAAAAAAAAAAAATTGACATCCCAGGTATTGCACACTATTGGGTAACTGTGATGCTGAAGAGCTAGGAAAAGAGAATAGGGGTTTTGTTAGGCAATAGATGGAAGTGATCCAACGTGTCAAAAGTTCAGTGCTACTTCTAGGTCTTAAGTGCTAATAAAATAAGCTCCTAAACTGCTGAAGGCACATGTCCAGCCCCAAATGCCTTCCAGTTCCTTAGTAGCTATTATTTTTTCTGTCAGATATAGTATTTTCAACTCTACTTCCCCGAGATCAGGGATAGTCCCAGATTTTGATATCTTTGCCTTTCTTTTGCATTTTTTAGTCAACACCACTTTGGAAATCAAAACTGTTGAGCGGACAGTCCTCATGGGCATAATGCTATTTTTCCAGTGTTTAGAAACATCTCTCATTCTGCTTGTGGAGTTGATGGGAATCCTCACTATGAAAAACAGGCAGTATAGACAGTACCTAAAAGATGGGAAAAAATGGATTTAATTTACCCATAAATCAGTTTTCTCTGTGCAAGCAACAGGCCCAACTCTATGACTGGAGAGAAGCTGCTCACGGGAAAAAACAAATTATCTTTTACACATGTGTAGAAGGGTCTGAGAACAAAATTAGTAGTTTTGGAAATGTGAGGAGTGGGCTGTCAAATAGAAGTGGTAGCTTCTCATTGTGATACCACTGATGGAGACTGTGAAGCTTTCTTATTTCTACAAGCTGTCTTGGGAAGTTTGCAAAGAAGGGTTCTTGTGAGAGCTGGAGACATGCTTGCAGGTCAGGAAGAGAGTTAACAAGACTCTACCCATGAAGTTCTTCTCCTGAGGCATCCTTGCACCCCTTCCCCAAAACCTTGTTCATCAGCCTTCTCCCCCAGCCAAAAACTGACAGCTCTTGGCAGCCAGGCTCAGCATGGCTGGTGGTTTTAATCACATTGCTTCATTTCTGCTTTCACTTCATGCTCATGTGGCTCTTGCCCATGAACTCTGCATTTTAGTAGCAGCATGTCAAAAAGAGCTCTTTGGATGCACTTGGGTGTACAAGCAGGGAATGCTCATTTGTCATCTACCCCAATCTCCAGCCTGCTTGGAGATCTCCACGGGACCTGTTTGCAAGGGTGGAAGGTGACAATATTTTTCCAAAGACTCTTCTCTCAATCAAATGACAGGGGTCTTTGTGCTACCTCATGGGAGTCCCTCTCACCCCACACTGCCCTTGGAATAAAAAAGCAGAGCAGCACACTGTTTAAATATGCATATAAAGCTCTGCTGCACAATAGATTAACTGCCATCAGCTTTCTATTTAGGGTGAGGAAAAAAAAAAAAAAAACAGTAGAGATTTTTAATTGATAATTCAGAAGGACACTCCATTGAATGGTGTTAATAATTACATCTGCCTATTCTGAGCTCTTCATCTACGCAGGGGTAATAGAGCCTTGTCCCTCAGGGACTGGAGCCCAGCTGAGAAGGCGGGACACCAAGCAAAGGAGTTGTAATTTGTATTTTGTCAACAAAAGCTGCTTAATCCTCCAGAAAGGCATCCTTCAGAGAGGCAAGCCTTTGTCCCAGGTTTTTCAGAGTGGAGGGGGAGGATGGGGAAGGAGGGAGAGAGGGAAAAAAGGGAATTACTGGCCACATGTAATTTATGGTTGAAAAGGTTCATTTATAGCTATCCCACTGTTGTATGCTTAGCCTGAGACCCTACTAGCTTCTCATTCTCTCATCAAGTTTGCCTTTTGTGGCTATACGAATGGTAATGATTTGAGGAGAGGTTGGTCATGGTTGTTAAGAGTCATCTAGTGTGATCAGAACTGAAGTCTCAAATTGATATTCATGTTTAAATACAGTTCACCAGCATGAAATTCCAGGTCTGTGCAATAATCATCTAGGAGCAGGCAGTCATGATACAGTACTGTGCATACATACATTCATTAGCTACCATATAGGTTGTTTTCAGTAAGTTTCAGATGACACAAGTCTTTAACAGCTGGCAGAAATGATGGAGGGTACATAATGAGTAAAGTAAATAATAAAAAGATCTAAACTGGAGTCTCAGAGTTGAAGCCCTCTGAGCTCTGGTGATCCCAACACACCATCTAGTTTTGCTTTCAGGTCAGATCTGAAGCAGAGGACACCTCTTTCTCATGCTGTTGTTTGAGCACAGTGAGAACCCCCTGAAAGGTAAAGAAGCAAAACCCTGTTTGGGACATTTACACTGTGTGAAAGTGGAATAGATCCTGAAGGAGCAACACCCTGTTTCTCCATCTGACTTCCAGCCTGGACAGCCTACACAGGTTCCCAGCCCAGAAATAACACAGAGCAGTTGTCCACCTTCATGGCAGGCATGCCAGGGAGCTGGCCACAGGAACAGCACAGCTGGATGTATCCATAGCTCCGTCTGATGTGCTCAGCCTGGACCTTTGCAAAGCATGATTCCCCACGTGTGGGGTCAGGGTCGTGCCCAGACCAGTGCAATGAGGATCCTCCATCCCAGAAAGCTTGTTTGGAAATGTGGAAAGTACCCCACAGCTTTTAACTAGGGAGTGACCTGCAAAAGGGTTAGGCTGAAGCCAATGAAACTTCTGTCATCCTCAACTTATAGCCAAAGGTCACACCAGACGATCCTTGAGATCCCTTCTGGCATTCTATGATCCTGTGACTGATTTTTTGATGTAGCACCATTTCGAATGAGCTGTTTAGATGCACTTTGGTGCCTTTGTATTGTCATTTATTCACTGACAGGTGAATCCAGGCTGGTGGTAGTGGTATGTCCTTTATCCTGTGGGGCTTCCCCCAACCCATGCACAAGGCAGAGGAATGGCTGTGGGACTGAATGGCAGAAACAAAGATCCAGGTAGGATTGGGGCAGCAGTGAATGTAACATACAACAGGATCTGATTGCAGCACAGCCTGGCCAGCAAAGTGTTTGCTCTCTTCCATTGTCAAGAGGAAAGCAACCTGTTCTCCAGGAGTTCAGAACAAGGTGTATGGAGCTGTGGCTTAATGATTATTCAGGCATTTCATTATTGGAAATGTGATGCCAAACTGCACATCTAAATAGAACCAGATCCAAGGGCACTTGAAATCCAAATTTGCAGCTAGATCTGCAGTTTGCCACTGGTCTTCAAGTCTGTGACCAACCCAAAAGACTCATTTCAATATATGTCAACTTCACACCATGAAAATCAGTTATTCTGGTATGGGCTGGCACATCTATCTAGAACAGGATCTGAATTTGGCACTGCTGATCCATCCTTTTATGTTTTCCTTCCCTTCAGCTTTCTCCTTTCTTCCTTCCTCCCTCCCATCCTCCCATCTGCTTTCCAGCATTCTAAGTGAAAATGCACACCCTATCCCATTTCTAGATGTGAGCCTTTTTTTAAATTCAGAAGCTAATTGTCATAGAAACTCTCAGTGATATGAAGTCACAAGCCTAAGCTCAAGTCTACTTTGAGAGTTTCCATTCTTTGAAAGAATTCCATTTTAAAGGCTGAACAAAAGCAGCAAGGGCATTTCTGGGACAAAAAGAAAAGGCACTTTGCAAACCAAATCAATAAGTGCTCCTGCAAGAGCCTAATCATTAATTGATTTATACAGCATTTTATCAGTGCCCCCGTTCAACAGGAAGCTCACTAATCAGGCAGTTATTCTCCTTGTATAGTACATACCATGGATGATTTTTTCACTCAAAGGCATTGTCCAGGAGATCAGTAGGAGTAAGCAACTGTCATGCCACTCTGCTTCCACCACCTTCATTGAACCCCTTGCCTTCATACCCTAAAGGAGGCTTTACCTAGCTTGCAGCTCTGTAACACCAGAGTTTCCTTACATCCTGATATCTACTCAGTCTGTAACCACGTTTGAGTGCTTTTTCATCTCACTTTTCAGCCAACTGAGAGTATACAGACATTGCCACATTTCTATGTTCTAGCTTTTTCTCAAGTTTCACTGCAGATCCGAGTTTCATAAATGTAAGCAGGGAAAAATAATAGTCTGTGCATATGAGCAGGGCAAAAATAATTTCTGAAGTGAATCCACTGAAGGCAGATAGTCATGTAAAATCATTACCCAGGTAATGAATTTGTCCCTTCTGTGTTATCCCCACTAACAAGTGCAGTAAATGTCTCTGAGGCAATGCCTGTCAGTAAATGCCTCCTAGTGATGGGTTGTCATGCACCTGTGTCAATGTTTTAACGCATCAGCTTCCTTGACCCTGCCTTTCTAACCACCTTTGATCTTGCATGTGAACAACTAGGGGCTCAGTTATTACCTGGTTACTAACCTTGGGTCTGAGTAATTTCTCTATGGCATTACCTGAGTTAACAACTGAATCATAACAGGGAAAAAAAGAGAGCATGGTGCATCGTGTAACCAGGGTGGACACCTGGGAAGCTTCTGAGTGGATGAAGCACATATGGCACTGGCTTATGTATTGACTGATATTGATGTATGCTTGAGTTGATATGCTGCAGTCACCGTACCAGAGGTTAGTCCCTTTGTTTAGTCCCTTTGGTCATTTGGTAACTGTTTGCATTACCTTTCTTTGTCTTTATTATTACTGAAGAGGGAAAGAGGGATCAGTATGTTCTTAATTGTTAAAAAAAAAAAAAAGTTGGACAGGTACCTGAGAAACCAGAAAAACAGGATAGAAACAATGTATTGAGGGAAACAGTACTGCTCTACTGCTCTTACATTGACTCAGGAGAGAGTAGAGGAGCTGCTGAGAACAGGACCAAGACCTCCTCCCAGTCAGTTCTTTCCATATTGCCCTGCCTCCTAGTATGGGAGGTTTTCCTGGTCTGTAAACAAAACCAGAATCAGAGACCTTTTTATTTTTTTGCCTTTCATTATTCACAAGATGAAGACCAAACATCAGATCACTTAAAAAATCATTAGCCAAAAGCCTTTTGCTCAGACGGTAGCAGAATCAGCTTGAGCAAAACACTCTTCTCTGTGCTTGTTTGTCAGAGGATGCCTCCAAATAACACCCAGGGTTTACTCACAAAACAAAAACAGTGTTTCTGTTGAGCCAAAGCCTCTTTAAGAATTTCAGATGCAGCAGAGCAGCTTCAGACAGAGAAACTGTGCCAGACAACTGAATTCACTTAAACTTTTCTAAATCAAGAGGAAAGAAAAAAAAAAAGACACTTTCACCATGGGAATTAAATAGCTGTGCTGATTTCCCCCTACTCCCTGTTCCTTAGGCAGTGTGTTGAAGGGAAGTCTTGGCCCATGTTTGGAATATTCGTCATGGGGAGGTAGGAGAAAGAGAAAGTTAAACTCAATTAATCTTTTCATAACATCAAATTCTGTCTGCTCATTGCTAATGGCTGTGGTGGTCCCTGTCAACACTTATAGTGTCTTGTCCTGTATGGCTTTTCTGGGTTTTGCTACATTTCAGGGAAGAAAATTCATATTATCATCAAGAAATAAGGTTTAGGGCCATTCCCAGTTCTGTTATATTTTTCTTAGATTAACCAGAAAAAACATTTCACTGCTACCATACATTTCATTACCTGTTCTTATCTTGCAGGCTGAAATTTTCTCACTGGTTATTTCTGTTTCCTGAGAAGTCATTTTCCTCAGAAGCACCATTTTCCCAACAAACTGCCAGTATTGTTATCATTCTCCATCTCTCTTTTCTCCTTCCACCTTCAATTGTTACAAAACATTTTCTTTGACAGATGAAGATGGGACTAGCAGGGGTCTCCTGGGGTTCTGAGCTGGGTCTCCCATGCCAACCCTGCCAGAAACTGCCCAGGACCCAAAGGAGCTGGTCCTGGCCCTCACTCCCTCCACTGCTGGAAGGATGTTTTAGAGCCACACTGCTCAGGTGGCTGGAAAACATCTTCTAATTTCCTGACTATGTTTATTAGTGACCAGTTTATAACCATTTGTTCTCGTGCCAACCCTGCCTTTTGCTTTAATAGCTCTTTTCCCTCCTTCGTGTTTACTTCCCTGATGTATTTATAGACAGCAATCATATTCCCTTCATTTTGCAAGGCTTAACAAGGCAATCTCTTTCAGTTCCCCTCTCATAAAACAGGCTTTCCAGGCCCTAATTATGCTCCGTCCCCATTGCTTTTCTCTGCACCTGTTCCTGAATTCATCTTTTCTGATAAAATCAAAACAGTTTAAAATCACTGAAAAATCCTACTGAATGAAGGACTGGGTCTGATTATTTTTCCAGCCAAAAGCATTATATTAGACCTTGATTATATTTTATAAGGGGTCTGAACAAAGGTTGCGTGGTTTTTTAGATTCAGGTATAATCTAATTACTTGAAGGACCACAATGCTTAATAAAGAGGTTGTTCTGACTACCCAGGAGACATGTGGCCATGATTGGCATGAAGCAGATGCTTGGTCTGCCTGCAACAGCATTCCAGTCAGTGCTGGGTGAGAATCTATTTGTTTAACTCTACTGCTTAACCTTTATTTTTTAAGGTTTGCCGTATCATCCATCAAATTGGGAGGATTGCTTTTCAGAGGTGCAAATGAGTCATCACATGTTTTCCAGCTTGGAAAACATTTAGAAAAGTAGGGGCTAGAATGTAAAAAAAAAAAAAAAGAGGGGTGGGAGCAAGAGAAGAAATTTCAGTCAGTCTTACAGCCCTTGCTGGGATATCTGTCTGTCCTACAAGAAGCAGAGATGGGCTTTTCTTCCATCACAAGTTTTGTGCTGAGATCCTTGTCAGCAAACGTCAGCTGCTCTAAAGCTGAGCCTGTCCTGCAATGAAACAGTTATCCCAGCCTTAAAGGCAGGATTAGCTACCCAAAGTGGAGCACAGAGCCCCTCTGCACTTTTTAACACCTCATGAAGAGATCTGGCTGCCAACAAAAGGAAAATCCTAATGTGTAAAAAATGCATAATAATAAGGACTTTGGCTGAGTGGAATTCCATCACGGATCAGATGAAATTGCCTTGTGCAACTTGCTGAGGGCTTCATGCTATGCTAAATGACCTTTGTACCATGTAAAATGGGCACTGCTGCAGGATGCAGGGAGAACCAGGGGCTGGGCTGCTCTTTTCTTTTTCCCCCCCTACGGAGTTCAAGCTTGTCAAGAATACAACAAAAACGAGAGGGAGAAAGAGGGGGAAAAAATGTCCCATTGAATTTTTCATGAATGATTTTTGTCAGAGGAGAAGGAACATCTGTGTTTATGAAGGGTGCAGGGAAGGGGACACAGGAAAAGCAGGATTTGACCATCTGGTCCTGGGTACTCCAGGACAGGGGAAATGCCTCACGCAAGAGGTAAAATCCAACCTGTGCTACAGTTTTTAAGGCTACAGCTGAACAGCAACCTGCCTGGGCCCTCTGCCTTGCCCGCAGGCTGATGATCATCTCACACTCGGAATCACACTGAGGGGCTTCACCTGGGACCAGATTTGGGACCAGGATTGAGTCTCCACTGGCTCAGACTGGCAGGAGCTATGGGGCTCTTTCCTTTCCTTGGCAGTGAGGGTTTCACTGGCAGTGAGGGCTCTCATCCTTTCCACTGAAGGGAAATTATACTTAACAATTTCTCCCCAGTTGCAGGGCTGAGGATGCCTTGCAGCTCCCCTGCGTTTTACAGTGCAGTTCTGGGTTTTGACTAAAAGTCTAAAGTTTGTTATAGGGAGCAATGAAGCATTTTTTTGTCCCACAGCAGGCAAGGCATGTGGAATAGTGGTGGTGGTGGCTTCAGGACTGTAGATGTGTTACAGAGGTGGGCTCAGCAGTGAGGTGCTTGCTGCTGGTCCTGCCTCCATCCTGTTTACTCCATTAAGGACTGGAACCAATGGGCCATGAGCTGTACCAGCTCAATGCAAAAGGTTAAGCCCAACAAACCAAAAATATTGCAGAGTGCCACCTGAAAGTAAACAGCATAGGTTGCAACCTAAATAAAAGAAAAACAAAAAACCCCAAACAAATAGACATGCAAAATTGATGAGAAGGAGGCACAGTATCTCAACAGCTATGCTGTACATGTCTACAAAAGCAGGATATGGACATCTGTTGTCATACACCCAGTGGCTTTCTGTTTGATCTGGCTACCTATTGAGTTCCAAACTTCCCAAGAGCCCACCATTCAAACCAGGGGCAGGTTTCAATATAAATGGTTTTCACCAGAACTCACCAGGTCAGCAGCTCCTGCAAGTTTGCTTAGGAGGGTGGTAAAAGGCTCTGAAAGAAACAAGCCAGTTGCAGTTAACAGAGCACCTGAAAATCAGCCCCTGAGTTGTTCAGACTTGTATTTCTGATGTTGCCTTCTGCTCCCAAATAATTCCATACTGCCCCACACATACACACCCACATATCCCGAAGGGTGAGCAAGCCTGAACAGGCTGAGATGAGTATCTGCTCGATGGCACCAGATACCTAAATTGCTTTGGTCTCCTGATGGCTCTCCATGCTGCTTTGCAACCATTTAAACAAAGTTACCCCAAGCAGAGACACAAACCTCAGAGTACAGCCTGCATTCCTAAAGGTCAGATGGCACCAGGAAAACACAGAGAGGAGAGATGGAGCTGGGCTCCTGGATTCTTTTTCTACCCACTCCAGTGCCATTTTACATGACTTGAAGCTGTTTATTCACCCTGCCTCTAAATACCAAATATCTTTTCACCTATCTGTGGAATTTATACTGACCTGCCAGGAATTTTTCATGCCTTAATTTGGTCTGGGAACGTTGGTAAAGCTGCTACTGAAAAGGCAAAGGGGATTTTTAAAGCTTTTATTTTTATTAAACTTTATTCCTCTCCTTACCTCTCCCTTCACCCACTTACCATGGCCAGAAGGTAACTCTGCACCTTCTGAGAGCATTAGAGAGTGAGTGCTTCCACAAATCTCCTTGAACTTTCCTCCTGAAGGGCTGGTATCAGATACTGTCAGAGACCTGATCCATCTGGAGATAACAGAAGTACCTTACTTATCCTTTGCAGCAGTTCATATTCTTGCCCAGACATACTCAGAGCTGAAGCAGTGTGGAATCTCTCTCTTGGCGGACAAGCAGAAGTTATCCCTGATGCACCAGCAGCAGCATCTGATGCTGGTGTTGCCCAATGTCCCTTCCCCAGCTGAAGCAGCCACTGAACAGACCCAGAGAGCTAATGTTTTGGTTTCACAGCTCTTCCTCCCATGCTAGCATCCCCCTGGGGAGGTTTTGCCCTTGATGCAGAGTTGGATATCTGAGCAAAGACAAGGATGATGAAGGTCCTCTGTGCTCCATCAGCACTGCATGCCCAGCAGACTCAATGTGGTAGCACAGAGGTGGAAGAGCAAGGTCCCTCTAGCTCTCCAATCCCTAACACAGGGCCTTCTACTGCTTAGGAAGGAGAATTCCCAGGACCATTACTGTACACTCAGCCCTGTTATGTTTTTGTGGTTTGTTGTTTTTGGTTTTTTTTTTTTGGCTAGCATGTTGCAAGCATCAGACAGTGCCCCAGGGTGCAGGGCTGGTGAGGCTCTCCCAGCACATTTACCCACATGCACAACTCAGGGCAATTCTGCACAGTGCCTTCCCCCCATACCAACCAGTCCCTGCACAGCAACCCCTTTCTTCTTCAGTTCAAAGTGCTCTGGCACTTCATCTGGAAAATCCTTTAAATCTACATTACCTCTGCCTTATTTAATCTTTTCGGGAGCGCTGACATCCAGTGCATGAAAAAGAGATCTTAGGCTGAAAGGAAAGCTTCCCCTGATCACTTCTTGGGGCTAAGTTACAAACTGAATTGGAAACTGGAAGGTGAAAAGAATATGTTACCTTTTAAGTGTCACATTTTTCTCTGCATAAAATGCCTTTTAACTGAGCTGTTGCAGAAGGAGAAGAAATACCATCAAGAAACAGCCTTAGATTTGGCACTGTGCTTTGAATGCTCCTAAACAGGTGCCTTCTGTCTCTGGCTTTGTCTTTTTCAGAAACGAGGGCCACCAGGAACATACTCAGAATCTGGAAATCCCTCAGACTTGGGGAAGGTTTATACCTCTGTGCTGCAAGTGCCCACTGCTTACAACACTGCATAGCACAAACCAGGTTCATCCTCAGCATCAGCACGAGAGGCACAGCCCTGGGCAAGCTGCAAATATCAGAAAGAAAAGTGGAGAGGAATTTATAGGCAGCACCACTGTAGCCGAACATCAAAAATCTCTATTTATTCTACCTGAAAACTGCAAACCACAATGCTGCTCAGAGTTTACCTGGTTTTAACCTGAGGTGTTGCAAACTTTGTGTATCCAAGTTGATGGAGGTGCAGCAACTTACTGTGCAAACATTCCCTCCATGCTGCAGGACTCTGTACCCTCAAAATACTTTCCTCTATCAAATCATCTATTTATTTATAGTGGAAAAAGCATTAGCTGGCCCTCTGCAGATCCCAGCAGGACTGTCCAGCCACCTGTACTGATGGATGTAGGGCTTGTAGTTTCCAGTGACAAAGGTGGTGGCACAGGACAGAGAGATGCACTGACTCACTGCTCACGTCAAAATAGAGGGAAGGGGAGCAAAGGCTTACTGAAAGCAGCTCTCCAAGGCTGTTTTTTCCCCGTGTATCTCACAAATACCATCATCTTCAACCCATTTGCTGCAGCTGTACCTTCAGCCTGCACCCACTGATGCACCAGGGCTGCCTGACCAGGCTCCCACCCTTGGGATCACCAGCCCATGGGGAAGCACCTAGATGGTGGCTGTCTCCTGGGCCCCTCACAGAAGCCACCCGGCCTTCATGTTTCTGAATTCAGTGTCTAGCACACTTTTATGCGTGTTCCCTTTTCTTTTTTTCCCCCAAGACTCTCACCTGGGCTGAGACCCATCTATTTTGACAGAACTTAACTTCAGTTGGAATTTTGCCCAATTAAAAAAGAGAAAGCCACAGTTTCCCTATAGGAAAGATAATTACTGTTCGTGAGTGAGCAGACTATAGGGTGCTGATAAAAGTAGTGTCAGAGAATAAAATAGTATTTATATATCAGACAGGCCAACAAAGGCTGATTAAAATGTCTCCTTTCACAATCAAATGGCAACTATAAAGACATATTTTTTAATCAGTTAAGAAGTTTTCATAGCAGCCTAGGCCAGAAACCCTTTGATACTGGACAGTGACCAGAGATGTGAGTGCTCTTTACAGACACAGACACAAGCTTTTTTTACAGATCTTTGGCATGATCCTTTCCTCTGACTTAAGAGGTCCTATTAGTGAGTGCTCAGCTCAGTTGCTTATGCATGGGCATCTAGTGCTGTTGGACATGGCCTTCAGGTGGCCCAAACCCTTCTGCTTGATGTGTTGGTTTCCTTCAGGTGTTTGATATAGTCTTGTGCAGAGGCAACAGATAGCCAGACCAAGATGTTCAGATTGAACTGTCAATCCCCTGTGCACCAAGTTGCAGTCTGCACAACTTGAAATAGCTTTTTCTCCTTGTTTTTTAAACCAGCCTGCAAGATCTGGGGATGGGGTCTACTTCAGGGATTTCTTCTGAGCAGATACCATTATGTCTTTTGCTAACACACATGCCAAAAGCAAGTTGGAGGAGAACTCTTACCCTGTGCTCTGATGAAGGGTTTAGAGGCCTTTCTTCAGAAGCTGGTGAACTCCCTATGTGTGCACCTCCTGTTCATGCTGTGAGTCCACTGAGCATCAAAACAAAACACAAACAATCCGGAGCAAATTGATTTTTAGTTGCACAACAAAGTTAATGGGCATGCAGGGCAGAGGCAGCAGAAGCTCCATCTCCATCTCCTGAAAACCTCCCGGCGAGCATCAGGTGGAGCCTGCCCAGCCCTCAGCTTGCTGGAGCTTCACCCTGCCCCAGCAGTCCCAGATTGAGCACTGGGATCCAGTTAGGGAGAGGAAAGAGTGTAAAGCAGGGGTTTTGTTTGCTGTGCCTTGTGCCCTACAAGTCTGCACCTTACAACAAGTGGAGGATGCATGAGTGAAAACTCAGGAGCAAACACCCATCCTGGACAGACACAGGGAACCAGGAGCTCTGATCCCAAACCAGGAGGGCTCAGCTGCAGCTGGAACCAGGGCTGCAAGGGAGGGCTGTGTGTGAGCAGCCCCATCGGAGCAGCCCCAGGACAAGCTCTGGTGCAGACAGCTCTGACTCAGCCCTCCTCCCAGCTTCATTCTGGAGCAGGAGTGGAAAGCAAGCCCACGCCGGCCCCGAAACCACGGCACGTGTTCCCCCGTGGGAGCTGCACGGGGATGTGAGCAAGGGGAGCTGGAACCACGGCTCACTGCCCGCCGTCCTTTCCATCCCACCTCTTGTGGAGAGGGGACGCACAGGGGAAGTCCTGCTCACTTCTGGTACTGCACCCGGGATACTTAATGGATGCTGGCTGGGTGGCAGCAGTCCCAGACCGAGGACTTGACAGCACAAAAAGACAGCCGAAGCAGGGGGCTGAAGATTGATACCTAGGAGCAATTTTTCCCCCTGGCAGGAGACCTTCCTTCTCCTCTAGAAGGGAAAGCACTCCAGCTGAACACCTATTGTTCCAAGGTTTCTGCACGCCTGAATTGGCCATTGCCTCTCGATGATGCCTCCCTTTCCCAGGGCACCCCAAAGGTGCCGTTCACACCCGGAGCCTCCCGAGGGGGACGGGCTTGGCTCTGAGGCTGGGCAGACAGGTGAGGGCTGCTGGTAGCGCAGCTCCTCAGGGGAATGACTACCTGATTTATCTCCAGCCAAATCCTCCCTGATGTAAATTGTAGAAGCTCTCTTGGCAGGGAGCCCTATCCCCTTATATAAGCTGAAATATTGCCCTTTGAGATTCATCCATTACTGTCAGACTGCTGAGCCCTCTGTCTTCAGCAAGGGCCCCAGAAGAGGAGGGGATGACTGTGCTCGTACTGGTTTTGTCTGTGCAAGGTAAATTTTATTGTGTGTTCTCCTCTGCACCAGAGAGCCCAGCACCACTTGGACAGAGAAGCCTCTGCTCTCTTGTGCTGAGGCACTGGCTCAAATACAAAGAGTTTAATTTGACCCTGTAAATATCTTTCACAGTTATATGTTTGTTCTTGAGGGTGTGGGGGTTGGGTTGTTCCCCCACAGTGGGGAAGGGTGCAATTTATATACACATTAGAGAGAAGAAGATTTCTTGAGAAAACGATTTCTTAAGAAAAATGGAAAATCAATGTGCATCTGAGAAATGAGTTGTCAGTAAACTGCAACCCCATTCCTCTCCTGTCCTGCCTCCTCTTCTTCCCACCCACAGATACACACCCCAACATCTCTGGTCCCCACCAGAGCCCAGCAGACACTCAGTCACTGACCAGCTGCTCTTGCCCATAACCAGCATCTCTCCAAACATCTGTGCCCCTGTTTGCCAGAGGGACCTGCTCCCCATCCCTATGCTCCCACTGTGATTAGATTGTGCTGTTGAAGCAGTTGTCTTTGGAGGGCTATGTGTTTAAACACAGAGATGACAAGCCCAGAGGAGGAAGTCGGCTGTTCCCTCTGCAGAACTCTGATAAGGCCAAGGGTCTGGTTAATAAACCTGGAAAGGCTGATGATGGGGTCTGCTGAGTTTTGAAGTGCTTGTTACATAGCTGCAGATTGCACAAGAGAGCAAAGCTGGTGCCCAAGTAGTGTAAACCCAGAGATGGAGACGTTGCCTGGAATTACACCAGCTGAGACGTCACTTCCAGCGTTTAATTTCACTTAAGCTGCCACTTGAACTTAAAGCTGTTTCCTTGCACTGAAGCTGAAAATGTGCCCTGTGGCTTTCGTTGTTCCTGAATCCAGTGGCATGAGGGGAACTGGGTCAGAGAAGCTCAAGGGTGGGATCCTACAGAAGAGCTGGGTCAGATCTTCCCAACTGAGTGACAGTTCACAGCCCTGAGCAGCAGCATCCACCAAGAACTACTGCCCCAGAGAGGACACCTCTTCCTTTTCTATCCTTGACCCCTCAATCTCTTTTGGAAAGATCCTTTTCAGCTCATGCTGCCCAACCCAAGGCTTTCCCACAGCGTCGAGGCAAACCACTGCCTCTCCAGGGGAAGCTTGCTTGGATGCTCTTTTCTCCACCTCAGGGGTGTCAGGGAAGCAAATCAGTGGCTGTCACAGCTTTACTTGCTGTCCCCTTCCCATTTGACGCTTCCTGTTTGTGACCCATTTGACACCTGGCTGCAGGGAAGAGCCTCACCTGAGCCCAAACAGAGGAAAATTGGAGTTTGAAGTGTGAGATCCTGGACTAGGTAAACCCCAACTTACAGTAAGGCAGCCCCCTGTCCCCCTCAGCGTGTTTCTCATGGGCTGAGGACCATTGTTAGAGAACAATGCAGCATTTTTTATAAAAGGGGAGAGCACAGTTAATAAGTTCACAAACTGAGAAAAACACAGCCTTTTAATATCTCTCTTTGTGACTCATAGTGTGAGAGCCAGCTGTTACTACTGGAGTGAAATTCCTTGCTGATTAGTCTTTTAAAGGGCTTCCCAGATAATTAAATAATGATTTCTCTCCCCATTCATTCTAAGTGACAGGAGAGCCTGGCAAGCCCACTAAGCATGGAAGGGCAGCATGTTTTCCCAAGCCTTATAGGAGCTTAGCTATTCTGCAGCTAATCCCGTGCTTAAACCCATCCCAGCACCAAGGGACACGCTGTCCCACCTTCCTGGTGCTCCAGGGGTGACTTGGGCTTTGCTGCCCAAAACACTGAAACAAGGATTTAAACCACAAATTTAATTTAAATTTGTGCTTTCAAATATGAAAATGTCACCTGGCCCGACAAGTGAAATTATTTCTTGTCTGAGCTTCCAAAGGAACCAAGGTTTTCCTGGGATTTGCATGAGCTCAGCAATGCTGAAGATTAATTAATCCCTCCCTGTCCTTGATGGGCTGTGTTCAGGGCCACAACTAGAAAGAAAGAGTGACCAATATGCAGGTCAGTTAAGGCTATTTCTGGGGTAATCTGGTTTCAGCACATCTGACATTTCTACCTTTCCAAGTTGGGATATTCACAGTTTTTTGCTCAGATGGTCATCTGGCCTCTTTGGGAGCAGCTCCGCCGTTCTGGATTTCCACCAAAGCCTAAAAGCTGAAGGAAAACCCAGGTATTCACTGGGTGTAACACCAAGGTGTAGCCAATCAAAGGCAGGATTCAGAAGCAGGCATGCTGATACTTGAGGAACTGCTTCCTCACTTGGTTTCACTTGTTTGGCTCTCCGAGAGGCTGCTTATCTCATACCTTCCTAAAGCAGTAGGAAATTTCAGGACTCAATAACCTCTGGAGAAATTAAGGTCAGAATTTCTTTTATTTTCACCACCAACAGAAAAAAAAGACTTGACACATATTTTCCCACAGAATGAGGCTGATTTGTAGCTTCAGTTATGATGAACCATTTTTCCAGGGAGCAGACACTTTTATTTAATTGAAAACCAATCAGAAATATCATCTGAGGCAGGAAAACATTGACCAACCATATAAATATGAGAAAATGATCTTGCAAGGTTTGCCCATTCCTAATTGAGAATCTGTTCCCATGGTTAATTGAGAATCTGTTTTGGGGCAAGACATGGGTGGGAAGGATAGAAGGGAGAAAATACTTAAGAAGCAAGTGCTCTATCAGCAACATATTGTAATGAGAGTCTAGCAGAAAAAAATATATTTTTTTTTTAACTAAGAACCATCTGGCCATCTTGGCAAGAAGAAAAGATGCATCATTAGCAAAAAAATCTGAAGATGTCCCAACCTAAGTGGCATGTTCAAGCACTTGGAAATGTTATGGATTGGTAATGTCCCCCCAACACCAACACTGTTATAACCACTGAACTGACAGGTAAACTGAGGTAGAAGGTGGTTAGGTGGCACCAGAAGTGCTTCTCCTCTCTTTGTTGTGATGCTGAAGGAAGTATCACAACTCCAATGTAACCTGGAGATGGGCTGTGCTGGCTGGTGGCAGGAGGTTTTGGGTAAGCTGTCCCCAAACCTGCAGCCATGAGAGCAATGGAGACTGCAAACTTTTCCATGAAAGCCTCACTGGGGGAGCATTCTCCTATAGAAAACTTGCATTTAAATGGCATCGAGCACTTAGCCTGACAAAAGGCAGGAAATTCAAAGCAAAGGGTGACACTGTCTTCAACTTACATTTTTATGCCTTTTATTCCTTTCTTCCCCACAGTGCAAATCAAGGACAGGGGGTCAAATTGAACCCTTTGGGAACTCCCTGCATTCACTGGTGTTCCACCAGAAATGTTTGGTGGCCCAGATCATCAGACTACACGACTTTTTTTTCCTGGGAATGGGAAATTTAGACACAATTTTCTGAATCACAGTGCAGACAATCTCTGTATTCACCTTTGCCCTGGGGGGGCTGCAGTGCTGCCCAGCAATGGGTCCCAATCCCTTGCCCCTGGAGAAAAGGTTAGGGAGACAGAGGTGCTGGGAGACAGGAAGAAATGAGGGATGCTTTGTAAAATGATAATGTTCCCTTTGATCTGAGAAGAGTGAGGGAAGGCAGAACCTTTTTCAGATAACGTGTGGAAAGAGAACAGTCCAGAGCATGAAGGCTGAGCTTCAGCAGAAGCTGAAGAAAGGGAGAAAGAGGGACCTCTTGCTGATAGATAAATGCTTCAAAAACCCAAAGCTGAGCTTCCTGGGCAAGAGACAGTTTCTCTACTGTCATCTTTAATTCAACATGATGTGTTTTTTACATCTACTGAAACCATTTTAAAAATGCTAAAAAACCCCCAGAAAAACTAGACTGAATTCAGGAGTCCCAAGCACTGGGAAGTTCAAATATAAGGTCAAAATACTTCTAACCCTAATTCTTTTTTATTAGCTGTGTCTTTAGAAAAAATATCACTTCTTAACCATCACTACATCATTTCCCACATGAAAGGTCCCCGTTGATCCATCTGTGCTGTTTCTAAGGACTCTCAGGCTGGAGGCATGACGAGAACTCTCCTGCCCTTCTCACTGGAACATTTTAAGATGCTTTTGCCCTCAGTTCCCTGTCCCTGCAGCTCAGCCCTCTCTCCCGTGAGCTGAAGGAAAGGGACAGTGTGAGCACCCCTTGGTCCATTCCTGTGCAAAGGTGTTCCACCTTTCCTATGGATCAGGGAGAACTGACCCTTGCTGGCAGGTTTGTTGGGTGGCAGAACCAGCAGCAGATGCAGTAACCAACATCTGGGAATGAAGGCTGGCTTTGAAGCTCTCTGCTGTTTGCAGGTACTCCCATGCTCTTAAGAGTTCTCTGTGTGCAGACTTAGAAACCAGATTGACAGGACTGAAACAGGATAACTTGCTCCCCACCACCATCATCCTCTCCCATGGTCTTAAACATATGCAAGAGCCTTCTTCCTCAGGGAGCCGTGCCAGCAATCACAGGGCAAGTACTGTGGTCTGGAAGTGGAGTGAAACCCAGGGTTATAGAGGTAAATATGTCCAGAACAAAAGGGCCAAATTCAGGGACCTCAAGAGAGAGGCTGGGCTGCAACATCTCTTCATTTCCCACACTCACAAGGAAAAAATGAGGTAACTGCAAACTGACCCAGCCTGTGATCAGCCAACACCTTGGATGGCACATCAGAAATCCCCCCAGTGTTGTACCATGTGCACTGTGGTGAACTCTGTCCAGTCTCAGCCACCGGACCAAATTCTTGTGGCACAAATTCTTGTAGCTCATTTCTCTGGGCACACCATCCTATTGGGTGATGCTGCTAAATCTCCCAGTTGTGCTGTTCTTGTACACTGAAAAGTGGATTTTACCAGCAGAAACCAGAAACCAGTTCCCTGGAGAAGGCTGGGTTTAGCAATAGGAGTTTTGCTGCCTGGAAGTGGCAGGCTCACTGATGGTGTAGTACAGCCCTCCCAGCACAGGCTTGGCTCTTGCACTGAAAGAACAACCATCAGTTAACCGAAGGGGCTTTCAAAGCAGCAGGAGAAACCCTTGAAAGGAATTGCATTGCTTTTTTGAAGAGAGCCTCTGGGTGAATGATTATCCTAGGTTGAATCTTGGCCTTTCCAAGCTTGATGGTCCCTTTTTAACTGCACCAGGAAGGGAGCAGAAGTGCCACAATGAAGCTCTTCATGTTTTCATGGATAGCTGCCTGTCCAGATAACTCCCCTTCTGTTCACCCACCAAGCACAGCCCTGGCATTGTGGCTGACACTAAAAGACTGATTTTTCGTGCCTTTGACTGCTTGTAGCAAGTCCCCAGCAATCTCAGCTGCTGACATCTTGATAAAGTAATGAAACCCCAGCCACAAGGAATAATATTTTCTTCAGCTTAGCGATCTGGGGTAGGTTGGGGTTTGGTTATGTCTTTTTTTTAACTATCAGGAAAAATGAAAATCAAATCTCTCTGCCACACTTAATTAGCAAGGGGGAAAAGCAGTGGAAGAAATAATTAGCAGAGGCAACTCTCTTCTAACATCAGGCTGCAGTCAGCCACCCCAGGCGATCCAAACACATCTGATCATGCAGGGGCATTAAAAGTCAGCTACAAAAGCAGAGGAACCCGTCCACATCCAAATGCTCCTGCCCTCCTTATATTGCACTATAAAACCAGGGTGTCAAAAAGGCTAGAGATTTTACACTTAGTGTCAGTGTTTTATAGTCATTAGACTAATTATGTTGGTGTTTTTACCACCTTTATGCTACTAATTGGCCTAAAAGCCAAACAGGGACATCATTACTTTACACAAACAAGCAATTATTGGCCTATAAACACACCCTGGTTTGTGTTCCCTGGGTGAGGAGGGAGTTCCTAATGCTCTCTCTGTGGTGTCTGCCACAATAACAGGCATTACTGATGCACTTGACTTTAGCTCTGCTTACAAAGAGGCCTCAAAGCTGCTGATAGGCGAGAGAAACTGGGTATTTGTTACCTCCCTACAAATAGATTAAGGGAAATGGCACAACTCCAGGTTCAGCCCATGCATGGCTCTTTCAGTGCCAGGGTACCTTAGCTTCATTTTTGGTTGGTATTCGTCGTGTATTTGCTTTTCTAGAAAGGGACAGCTCGGTGAATGAGGCCAGAGAGATTTATCTATGAAACACCCATAAGAAATGTTTTATTTCCAAGAAACTGGGTCTCTTTGCAGGCTACTGGGTGAAACATTAGCGACAACTTTCCAAGGCTTGTTATTGCCTAGAGCCCTGCAAAATCCATCTGCTTTATCCGAAAGGGCAGCACCTTCCCAGGTTACACTCCCTGGCAGATCCCCAGCAGCCATGGCTCTCCCAGCTGGGCTGTGTCAGTAAATGCTTCCAAAAAACAGCGACTGCCCTGTCTTCCTCCTTGCATTCCTGGGGAGCCCCTATCTGCTGCAGATTTGATGGTTGATGCTCTTCATGTATGTAAGCACTGCCTGTGTTGGAAATCAGACTCACCAGAGAGAAAACATTTGTTCAGGGATAGAGGAGCCAGGTTATGTGCCACCCAGCAGCAAGACTGCCAGGGCTCAGAGACCTGGGCTCTTTGTCACCCACAGCAAAGCTTTTCAGACTGTAAAAGTACTCAGAGAAACCCTATCACACCTCCTCCCAGTAACCAGGTGGGCAAGGGGTGCTTCAGAGAGGTATGAAAAAAAAAATATTTAAATCCTCCTCAATATTACCACACTGGTAGTATCAGCAGTATTGTGAGCTAACACTTTATTTTATTTTACCACTATGGAGATAGGCCCTCTCTGGGTAAGATTATAAACTTGATTTTATCTTTGAGTAGACCAAATGGTGACCATTCATTATCTTCAAGAAACCACAGCGATTTTCTGTAAGCCCTGGGATATCAGGGAAAGATTAGGGAAGTTCAGAAGGGAGAGCTTTATCTCAGGCAAAGCAGAGAATGACCTTGCACCTCCCAAAATTACTTCCCAGATTCTCTCAGGTGTGATAGACCCCAATTCTGACATTAAACTGAAAAGCACGTTTTCATGAATCATTGAATAAAAGATGTGCTTCCTACTAGGGGGATCTGCTTTTTAATACCAGTTGAAACAATCTTTGTGATTAGTCTGAGTTCTGATGCTGAAAATCTCGGTGTACTGAGATCTTTTTAGATTGCTGAAGGGCTCTGAAAGCCTGGTGTCCTTGCGGTGTCACTGGGTTTTTTAAGCCCTTTCTCTGAAGGCTTCATGAGACACTCTCACTTTAAAACTGATGACACAATATAGTCACATCATATGAAGTAAAAGTCAAATTCTCAGGGTTTCAGAAACGTTTTCTGCAGTACAACTCTGGGTGCTGTATTTGCTGAACACATCATATCTTTGACTCTCCAGTTTCTTAAACAACCCAGGTTTTCTTTTTGTTGTGTTTGTGTTCCATAAATACATTTAAATTGATACAATCGTTATTTTTAAGCTATCTTTAAAATGTTTCTGAGGAACTTCAGTAATATCCAACAGATCTGGCTCCTCTCCTTTGGAAATAAGAAGCTGCAGCTTGAGTGAGAAACACAATCTGAACAATGTCTTCTCTAAACAGCCCCCAGAAGCACTGAATTTCCAGCTCTAAAGGGAATTTGCATGCGTTTCAGCATCAAAGGTCGGTACGACCCTATCACCTAGGGACTGTCATGTTATCTAAGCGCCCGCATATCAGGAGCACGATAACATTGTGTGGTTCACAGCTGCTGCAGAAACGACATATTTTCTGAATTAACCTAGGCTCAGATTTATATAAACTACCTCTGATAACATCTGCCCAGGACCCTGCTTTGAAACTCCGCAGAGCTCCCGGGCTGGCTGCAGCAGCCGAGGACAGAATCAAAACCACCTCGAAGCCCCTCGCTCCCTGGAGCAGCCCCGCTCCTCGGGTTCCTGATGCTCACCCCAAGAAACGGTGGTAAAAAAAAAAAAAAAAAATGTTCAGCGGCCAAGGTAGAACAATGAAGATGTCAAGCGGCGTCTTGGGAGCCAGCCGCTGTGTCTTGTCACGCTTGGACATGAACGGGGGGTGGGGGGAGAAGGGAAAGAAAAAAAAAAAAAATGTCTTTATTACCCGGAATGGTAACCTTGAAGTGCACTGGCTGCTTGATCCTATAACTTTCCCATTAGAAGAGGGCGCCCGCAATCCTAATGAGGCACAATAAGTAGATTATGAGACTCTTTTTGTTTTGCTAAAGAGCAGCTTTTGCCTCAGGGACTGTCACAAAGGTGTGCGGGGCCCTGGATGGAGCTCGGGGCCGCCCTGACCCACCCGGCCGGCTGCGGGCAGGGCCGGGAGAAGAAAGGTTCGGGGGGAAGGAGGGGGGAACGGGGGGNGGGGGAACGGGGGGGCTGCCGTGGCTGCCTAAATTAGACTCATCAGGAGAAAGGCTCTGCCCATTGTATCTGGGCTATAAAGCTGTCAGAGAGGAGCTCCGTTTCAATGCTCCCTCATTCCTACCCTGGCGCTTCCTTCGCTCTCGGCGGAGAGCTAAGCCCCGGGATCTTTTGTTTGCATGAGAAACCACTGGCATCTTACATTTATAAGGACTTTTAAGTCTCTGCTATGAAAAATAACTTTGTCTCGAAAATGCAGGGGGTTTTGTTGTTGCGTTCCTTTTCATTGCATGAAAAAAAAAAAAAAAAAAAAAAAAAAAAAAAAAAAAAAAAAAAAAAAAAAGAGAGAGAGAGAGAACTTGTGAGCACCTCTGAGAAGCTGTTCATACAGACACCAGAGGTCGTTTAAGATGCAAAGGGGAGCGCAGGTTTTTACCAGGATGCAATCTTTCCACCTTGCATATTCATTTCGATGCCTAGAGGAGGAGACTGCTCCAGGGGAAAAAAACAGGGATGGAATCCTGCCTCTTCGAAGGGGCAGGATCTGGTGGAAAAATAAGAAGGAATGTCAAAGGGAACACTGGCACCCATTGCCCAGAGGAATTACGGATGCCCCATCCCTGGAAGTGTTCAAGGCCAGGTTGGATGGGGCTTGGAGCAACCTGGTCTAATGCGAGGTGTCCCTGCCCAAGGCAGAAAGGTTGGAACTAGATGACTGTAAGATCCCAACCCAAACCATCCTTTGAATCTATGATTAAATGGGCCTGCCTCCCCAAAATGGGTCTCTTAATAACGTTCCTGTTACCATTCCTGCCCTGAATGGGTATGAAGAAGGTATCTGGAGTCATCAAACCAACTTGCAGGCTGAGATGCAGTGTGTAGAATTGCATCTGTGATTTCTGTTGGTTTTAATTATGCCACTCAGCCTTTGAGGATTGAGGTTATGGAGTTACAGGTCAAATGAGGACCCTGTAGTGTGGCTGTTGATGTGAAAGGAGAAAGGATGCACAGCCAAGCAGGAAGTTTCATCACAGCCTGTTCAGATGTTAGTTGGCTGCTTGTCATCGCTCTGGTTGAACTGGAGATATATGGAGAAGAGTCTCTCCTATTCTACTTTGGCCTCTCCATGGTGAATCTGGCAGCAAACAGAGAAAACATAAATCTTGGAAAAGCAAGTAAAACTAGCTGGGGTTTTGTATCTCCGGAAAGCTCTGCTTTGTGTTACAAACTTGTTCCTGGTGCACCTTCAAGGGAGCAAGGTTGCCCTGGTCTCTGGACTTACCTACCCACAAGGACAGGCTTTGCACATCTGTGCAAACCCTTGTTTCACCAACAAAGCACTTGAGTGTCTGGACACAAAGCTTATGAAAGGATTTTCTCAAAGTAGAAGGAAACTTTTATGCATTCAGTTATTTTGATGGATTGGGAATTATTTGCTGGGGAATTTCCCTGCCAGTCTGTGGCCCAGAATGGCATCTGAAATACTGTTTTCCTCCGAAGTTTGTAGGTTCTGAGTTTAGTAATCCTCTGGAATCAGTACAAGTGTTTGTAAAAAACTAGGAAAGCAAGAGGAAAAGGAGGCTATTCAGTTTGTCACTGCATCCTCCTTCTTGAGTGTGATTGCTACTTATTATTTTAATGCTGGTATTAACCCATCACGGATTGACATCCCACTATGTGAACCACCATATCAGGGAGACAGGCACTGGAAAGCTAGTCCCTTTCTCAGAACAGCTGTCCCAAGCCACCAATAGCCAAACATGTAGCCACATAGACAACTGTGCCACCCCCAAGACCAGACTTTTTCCTGTGTAGCCATTTTTCACAAGACAGGAGAGAAGACTCAGTTGAATGGTCACATCAGTCAACACTTGAGCCAATGGCTGGGATCACCTCAGTCAGCTGAAAACGTGTACAGCATAATGTACAGAACTGATTATAGTTATACCAAAAATTATGCACACAGAGAAGGATTTTAGTATTTTGGATCTATGTTTTATATACACAAAACCAAAACAACCCTTTCATACCTGACCCAAGCAGCTAATAATGTTTTGCACTGACACTGAAACATCTTACAGGTGTGCTGTTTGGACCAGCCAGTCCTACATTCATTTGCTGCAGTCTTGGTTTGGACCAAAGCTGTAATTGACTGAGGAAGACCTTCTGGACACACCTTTTCCTAAACTATATCAATGAAGTTCAGAGGATTTTTCCTAAATATTTACTCTGATCTCCTAAATCTCTGGTTGGTTTTGCTTTTTTCCTCCCCATCACAGCTGGCTCCTTTCTCCAAGCTGCTAAAGGTCTCTAGGAGCTGCCTCCTCTCAGTGCTTGGATGAGGACACTGCCCACAGTCATGGCAAAGCCTCTGCATCTTGGCAAGCACCCCTCAGAGATCACAGTACACATGACAGTATTTTTTAAACCTCTCTTTCCACTGGATTAAAAAAAAAAAAAAAAAATGCAGCCTGGTTTCTGAGAAACCAGGGGAGACCTCTGCAATGCTGGGCTGCAGGATGGATCAGAGAGGGGTCCCCAAAACCATCAGCATGAGTGAAGGTCCCTGTGCTCCCCCTCTCTCAGGGCTGTGCATGCTTTGCAAACCACTCCTGAGAGCCCACCCTGGGACAGCAACTCTTGCTGGGGACTTGCAACTTGCAGATGTTGCAGCATCATCATCTTCCAGCATACCAAATGAAGACTCAGGCTGCATGACCACACCCTGGATTTCTCCACTTTCATCCCATCCTAGGATGTGTTTAGATAAAATATATTGTTGAAAATAAGCCTTGCTTTACAGCCATTTTTACTCTTGGCAATGGGTGGGCCATTGGAAAAGAGACTGTTAGAAAACAAATCTGAATCTGTATTGTTGGCCAAGGCATAAAAAGGTTGTCCAAAAAAAAAGCATAAAACTTGTTGACAAGCAGAGCACAGTATCAGATTCAGTGGCAACAGGAGCAGGCAAAAAATATGAAAACCTCCAAGCACGCTGAATGCAGCCCTTATGAACTAGACCCTTTTCAGAGATGTACCTTTATTTCTTTTCCATTTTTTAAGGGCTTATTTTTTATTATTTTTAGCAGCAATCCTGTTTGTTGGGGTTTTTCCCCCTTTTTTTTTTTTTCCCCCCTGATATTTTTCTATAAATAATTGGTTCCTTTGTAGCAGCATTTCCACATTGGCAGTGGCGTGGAGTGGTTTCTTGGAGGTGGCAAGAAAAAAGGGAGTGATTTGTTTCAATGGGTTATTGTTGAGTGAATGCAAATATCTGCAGCCACTGGAGCAAATAGGAGCAGGGGATTAGGCGCAGGAAGCTGGCTGAGTGGCAGAGGCCATCTGTCCCGGTCCTGAGAAAAGCAGAATCTTGTTTGCAGTGTATGTTAATTAGTTAGCTGATTGGCTCAGCTGTCACCTTTGCAGAGTGAAAGCACACGGGCACAATTAAATTCATGTCCATATATGTTTATCAAAGAACAAGTTTTTAGACGGCCTCACTTTTTAGGTGCGATTTTGTCTTCTTAGGGACCTAAAGCATTCTTTGCTATTATGTCCAAAAATGGAGGGGAGGAAAAAGGGAAGAAAGAAACAAGAAAGAAGGAGAAAGAAAATACCTTAATTAAGACATGATCTGGATTGTTTGCTGAAGCGTCCCCGGTCACATTCTTTAATGCACTTGAAATTACCCATTTGCATCAATAGGGGTTTGCTGAATTTATTTCCATTCAAATGTACTCCCTTGATGTTTCTACAGAAGGTGGTAGGTTTGGAAATACATGTATGGCAAGTTTGGGCTCCCAGGGTGCCCCCATTCAAACACAATGTCAATATCCTACACTTAAAAGGGACCCGTTAGTTAAAGTAAAACACTCCCTGGTTTGGGGTGGGTTTTGTTTTTGTTTTCATTACACTGACATCTCCAAGGCAGCATCCCCAGTAACTTTCCTTGGGAAGAAGTTGTCTGCTTGCAAGCCCTTGGGAGTTATTTCCCATGGTGTCATTTCAATTATTTTTGATTTATTTGTTTACTGTCTTCCAGTCCCTGTCGGTGCACAATGGGCCACATCTTCCCCCCCCATGGGCACACAGGGCCCTGCCTGCGGGGGCTGGGGATGTGGCAGAGTGGCCCAGGAACCCCAGCATCTGCCATTGGTGCACTTCAGGGGTTTGGGCAGAGAGGGCAGGGGCAAGGGATCTTCCCTGGTCACAGACACTGGCATTGACCTTCACACAGAGACATGAAAGAGTTGCAGAGGCTCCCAATCCCAGGCTGGAGGGGAGCTGCTCTCCTCAAGCTCTTTGCAGCAATGGAGGATTTTTTTTTTCCTTACTAACCTCACAAGAGACACCTGCCACCCAGCCCACTTGGCTCCAGCAAGCCCTGGGGAGAGGAGCCACCTCAAAACCTTCCAGCCTAGCACCACCAGGCTCTGTTCACAGCCTCAGCTCCTCTGAGAAAAACCCATCTTGTCCTTCCCATCCTCTGGCAGGGTCTGGCCATGGCTCCCCAGGCTACAAAACCACCCAACAGACATGTCGTCTTGTCCTGGGGAAATATTGCACCCCTTGCCTTCCTGCAGGGACTCCCCAGAAGCCAACAAATTGATTCACACAGCCCAGAGGGGAAATAAAATGTCAGGAATTGCCTTTTGTTGCAAAGAATAAGAGCAAATGCATTCAAAGATCCAGTCACCAGAGAAGGAGATAGTTACGTCCAAAAACCACAGCTTCTCCTTTGAGCCATGTAAAAAGAATGCTCATTGCTGAGAGCTTCCTTCCTTCCTTCCTTCCTTCCTTCCTTCCTTCCTTCCTTCCTTCCTTCCTTCCTTCCTTCCTTCCNTTCCCTTCCTTTTCCTTCCCTTCCCTTCCTTTTCCTTCCTTTTCCTTCCTTTCCTCCCCCTTCCTTCCCCTCCCTTTCTCCCTCCCTCCCTCAATTCCCTCCTTCATTCCTTTTCCTCCTTTCTCCTTTTTTTCAACCTGGGCCACAGACCTCCAGCCACATGGAGCCTCTCTGTCCCACTGGAAAGGTGAAAACTGGGTTGGGTGAAACCACACTCAGTTAGAGATGCTGAATCCTACCAGGAGAGACAGCAAAGCAATGTCACTGTGATGGGTGAGATGGGCTGCCTTGGAAATATGTTCAGCCCCTGGCAGAGTAAATTAAACACACACTCACATGTAGCCATATTACTCTTTGATGTGATTCATGGGTCCTGGACAGCTCTGATATTTCCTTGTATTTCTCATTGGCATCGCACACTTACAGTGTGTGTAACTGTGTGTCTTCTTCCTTTTTAAGACAAAAACCACTAAATCAGCTATTATTTATAGAGGATCAGCAGATGGCCAGCAAGCTGTGAAAAAAAAAAATTATTTGTCAGGATTATTAATCTCGAAGGGGAGTTTAAGCAAAACTCCTTGCCAATTGATGCGATTAATTTCTGGAATGGTATTTTATCTCTGCAAAATTATCCCAGGACTTCAAGTATACAGAGGGTGCAAGGAGCTACCTGGATGCCATGGTAACAGCATCTAAGTTCTTCTGGGGCATCCTCACAGCTTCCATGGGAGGCACAGTGCTGCTGTCCTCACAAAGCAGAGGGAGCAGGGTTGGGCTGCCCAAGGCTGTGCTGATGAACCTGCAGCAAAGAGGGGAACAGAAGATGGATCAGAATTTCTGTTCAGCATGAGATGGGAGACAGAGGATGAACACAGCTCTTTCCATGCACCCTACATCAGGTGCTCATGGCTGGAGCAGTACATCCATGCTGACCCTACAATATTGAACTCACTGGCTTTTCTAGAGATTAGTGATGTCACAGGTCCTTGCAGGGGCTTCAGGAAAGCTTGGAAGAAGCCCCAGTGTGAGCATGAAAAGAAAATTTGATGAGGATCAGGAGGGCAGAGACAACCTGTGACTGCTGTCCATCAGCAAGGGAAAGATGGGACACCTAGAGGAGGGAGCAGATGTGTTCCCAGCCCGGTCACAGAAATGGCATAACCAAGCCAAGACTGAAGCTGCCCCTTTTTCATTTGACCATTTTGCAAAATGTATTGAGAGATTCATGTCATGGCACTGCAGTGTTTTCTATCATGTCCTAGCTAACCTATAACTAGCTTTACCCCCACTACTGAAGACATAGGGTCTGACTAAACAGGGCTTAAAAATGCACAGAATGTAGCAGCAAAGCTTGCCAAAAGTATCAGCAAAGAATGCCAACTGCAGTAAGACAGGTAAAAGCCGTGTATGAACATCAGCCCATCAGAGCAACCCCTGGGAGTTTCCCCTCAGGAACAGCAGTGCAAAAGTTGAACTTGTCCCCTCAATGGGAGGCTTTAGGATGCATTAGCTGAAATGTTTTTAAAATACACTTTTTCTTCTAATTTAAACCAGCTCGCTACATCGAGTTGCTTTGCAGCCATGGTTTTTTACAGGCATAGGGCCTAAGATGCTGTTTTATGAAGGGACTTAATTCACAGCAGAGCACAGGGTGAGGAATCCATTTGGCTGTCAGAGGTGGGGGAGCACCAAGGAGATCTGCCAGGGAAATGCCCTGTGCCCACTCTCTGCTCCTTCTTTGCAATAACTTCCTTTCCACCTAGGAGGAAGAGTAAGTGAATGTATAAATCCAGTCCTCCATAGTCATTACTCTTAATTACACTGTTACTTGACTCTGGACTACCACAAAATTATCCTGATTTGCCACTGCCTTACATAGACATTTATACCAACACAAATTGAGTGCTAAGTGAGTGTAAATCAATACCAACCCCTGAGCAGACATTTCTGGCATGGCAGCCTTTTACATCATTCAATTTCTGCAGCAGTAAAGGATACATATACGACATATACAACACTGGAAAATCAGCTCCTCTCTCCCTAATTTTACCTGTGAGACCCCTAACGTGGGAAACAGCCTTCATTTGCCAGACCAATCCCAGCACTGAACCGTACATACCCATACACGGTTTTCCTTGCAAATCCTTGCTACTTCACTTCTTTAATCCTCAGCCTCACATTTCCAACAGTAAGTAATAGCTCTGCATCTCCCAGGTCATTTGTCTCCCACAGGGGTTGGCACAGTGCTCTGTGATTCATTTAAGAGCTCTCTCACAACAGCCAGAGTTTTCTTCTGAAAAAATAAATAAAGCTCCTCTCCCCACCCCTTGGACAAAAACCCTCCCGAAAACCCAGCAAGAATCAAAGCTGAACCATCACGGAAAGTTTATTGCTTAAAAAGGACGGGGAAGTTATTTTAGAAGACAACTGCCAGAGGTACTGCGAGAAGGTTGATATCCAAAGCTGTCATAATATTTGATCCTCAGAAAATAGGAACGTCCATCCCATGGGTAAACTGGGATAATATTAAACAGGGAGAGGGAAAGAAAACACTTGTTGTCTTTTGGAAGAAGGACTCGGAGCCGCAGCAGCGCTCCTTGGCCGAGCGTGCAGGCAACGCAGAGATCAAAAGCTGAGCATCAAGTGCTTCCAGTCAGGAGCCTTTCATCTGCAGCTCTGCAAGTGCTTAGAGATGAAAAGTCCTAGAGTTTCACTGGGAGTGACGAAAAACATTCCTTAGGACCTCGTTTGAAAGCATGGCTGTCTGCAGGATGGGTTTCTATTTGGATTTTGCGCTCTTTTTTTCTCCCCCTCACCCCCATCCCTGGACTTAAATTGTACACGCTGGGCCAAAGGGAGAGGCTGAGTGCTCTTGTCTGCAGCAGTGGAACACAGTCCCAGCCCCTTCAAACAGATCTGTGCAGGGTAGGGTGGTTTTATTTCCCCTCCAGGGAAGAGGGATTCGGATTGAATCTTCTCCCCCTGTTGCAGGTCTACAGAGATGCGTGGCCAGAACGCAGCAGTTATGCAACTCTTCAGTGACTTTTTTAAAATGATGGCTCTGTTCTCAGGATTCAGGATCATTCAGCATATGCTTCACAAACTGAGGGGAAAAGAAAAAAAAAAAAAAGCAGTGGAGGGATAAGTTCATGGGATAATTTATTCACGATGAATAATTCAACTAACAGAAGTGACTACTCCAAAGATCAGGTCAAAAGTTGAGTGCTTGAATAAATGAATTGCCCTTTCACAAATATAAAAAGCTGAAATCTCAATATTTATCATTTTCAGACACACAAATATTCCAGAACAACATTTTCTAATGAAGTGGGGAGAAGTGTTAATAATAAATTCTATTGATAACAGGAGTTAGAAAAGCAAATAATAACGGACAGGAACATGTTTATATATGAAAAGTGACTTTTCAAACAAACTGTCAACAGTGGGCTGCATTATAAGACTATTAGCAAATAGGAACTCTGTAAATAACTTGCCTGCTCCAGCAACTAGAGAACCTACTGCCAGTAAATAAGCATTACCTTGGAGCACGAACCAAGTTGCCACAAGCTCAGAGGCATACAGTGAAAACGCAGGCAGAGAGGTTCAAGAACCACAGCTGAGACCAGACTTGCAGCCAACCAAGGAGAAAGATGGGAACCATCAGAGACCTCTCCCACTGTTGCACCCCTAAAGGAATCCCACCCACTCCCTGGTTGGGTGTGAGATGGGGTTTGAAGTCACTGCCACCCAAGGACTCAAATTCACAACCCAGGGGCTGTTCCTGCCCAGCCATGTGGGTTCCCACCACACAGTGACCAGGGACACCTGCCTCTAACCCAACCAGCATGGCCACCCCACGCTTGTCACCAGGACCAGCCAGATCTAGGCTGCTTCTGTCGGGAGCAAATGCTTGTGAAGTGCTCAGCTGTAACAATCCTGCCCCATCGCTGCCTCTCTGCCCACAGAGGCTCACTGTGTTTTCTTGCAAAGACATCGTCCACAGGTCCTCCAGGATTGAATCCCACAGAGGTCTGGATGGTGATTGCTGTCCCTAGATGTTGTCATAACATGAGTGGGTGCTGAGGCCCTCTGGAGGGTCTGTCCTCATGCTGTTTTATCACTGGCCTCCTTGATCTTTTCCAGTAATTATGCCCATATAGAGGTAGGAACCTATCTGGGTTCATCAACCTATTTCACCCTAGCTAGAGCTGGTCATGCTTGCTCATGGCTGATCTAAGCCAAGGCAGAAATCCATCAGTCTTGGGCAGTCCTCTGCCACCTTGCTGGCAGCAGTAACTGAGCTTCAGCCAAACCATGAATTTGGTTCTGTGCACTTTGGACTCATCAAAATCAAGGTGTAAATCCTGCAGGGTGGCTTAATCCAGTCTTCAAGTCATGCCTTGAAATCATGTTTGGAAAGATGAAGATGCTGGGACGAGAGTAAAATTCAATTTTCCTTGTACTGTGCACAGCTGGAGTGAGCTGCAGTGATCTTTGCTCTCGACAAAGATCAGTCTCTGGCACATGGAGCACAAGGAAAATTATTTGAGGCAACAAAAGCCCCAGAGAGGAGAAAGAGATGAGAAGCAGAAGCAAAGCCAGCTAGGGAAGTGGAGGTGCCACTGTCCTTTTGCAGTGGGGGTGCAGGCTAGAAACCTCCAAAATACTGCCCATCTTTGACATCCTTCACCTGCTTTGAAGAGCAAACATTTCATCCAACCAGTCCTGAAAACCAGCATGGTGTCATTTAACTACAAAGAACTGCAAAACCCCCACCCAGATGACTTGGCAATGGAGTCAGTGTTTACAGCCTGGAGCAGGACAGAGAAGGGGCCCTGCTGTGATGAGGAACCTGAGAAGAGCAGTGTGATGAGCATCATTTTGCTCTGCCACAAAGCTTGACATGCTGTGAGGAGCCACAGGCCACATGGCAACCTGGTGGCCAAGGTAGGACTCTCACTCCACTGCTTCAGAGTGCCCATCTTCTGGCTGCAACCCCAGCACAGTCTCTGTGTCAGGCCACAGATCCAGCCTGCAAGAAAGTTGGCTGGACTGGATTAAAAAAAAAAAAAAAAAAAAATTCTGGAGGGAAAAAAAAAAAAGAAAGAAAAAAAAAGGCTGTTTCAGCTTGGCAAGGGGAACAACAAACACGTGTATGAGAACTGACAGCCTTAATTTGTGGTTATATTTCTACAGCTTCATCTCAACAAGGATTCTGGACTCAGGGGAGGCAAATAGTGCTCCTACCCTATAAAAGAGGTATGGGGGGAAGAATGTGGTACAGTAATTATAGAAATGGTCTGGAGTCAGAAGGACTCCTCTATGAGCAATTAAAAGGAAAATTAACCATAAGAAAAGTTTTCTTTCAGTTTTATAGCTAAACCCACAAATAGAAGAAATACTGTACAGTCAAACTCCAACAAACAAGCGTGCCGGATTTTAATGAGCAAAATGAAGGACTTGTTTTATGGGATATGTAATATAATAGTCCCATGGCAAAGGAGCTGATTTCTCCACTGCTCTGCACTCCATGCAGTTATTCCAAGTGGTGTGAAGTGAGTGTAAAATGCTACTGAAAGTGAGTTTCTTCTTTGTAACCTCCTGTAGTCATATCCTATACCTCTTGCACACGTGTGTGCACCACTGCACTGTGGGCAAATCAGCAGATTACAGAAAAAGGACTAGAACTGTGGTTGGGAAAGGAAGGGAAGGGAGGGAAAAGGCTCACCCCCTTGCCACAAACTTCCTGCATGATCCTGGTTGAGTCACTTCATCTTGGCAGAAGGTGGGATGGTAGGGTTCTGGCTGAGGTCCAGAGGCCCAAAGTCCTGGTGAAGGTGTGCAGGAGGCTGGCAGACCATGAAGCACCCATGGCCATGGCTGAGCCATGCATCTTCCCACTTGCTGCCCCTTAAAATGCCTATGGGGAGCCATAAATCTGCTCTCAGGGATGAAATACCTTTCCCTGTCTTCATGTTCATGTTGTGTGCCTACAGCCTTCACAGCACTCAAAAAACCCCTAACACATGGGTGCACCAGAGTTTGTAGCCAAACTGCATTGTCATTGGGGCAAAAGATACCACTGGCTATGAACACAGAGAATAAAAGTGGAAATCTGACAACAACCAGGACGTAGCATCAAAATTTTTAATTTTTTTTTTTTTTTAACTAACAATGAGTACACCAGAAATCAAAGAATTTGGAAGATGAAATTCCTTGCAGATTCAGGGGGATCTGAGCTAATATTTTCAGCCAGAGGGGGCAAGAAAGAAAGAAAGAATGAGAAAAGAGTGGGAGGAGATTTCTGAAAAAAATTTCAAAACACATTGTTTCAACATCTTCTAAACAAAATGGGTTGGGTTTCTTCTGACATACCAAAATGTTTCATTTCAACATTTTCACATTCATGTCTCAAAACAGCCTTTTTGTTTAACAAATGAATATAAATTTACAAAAACAAGGTTAAATAAAAAGGTTAACAAATACCAAAACATTTTTGGGTTTGGACTGAACAAATTCTTTGGGTTTGACCCTATAAGAATATTTTTTCCCCAGTTTGCTAAGAAAGAAACAAATCATTTGTTTTGGCTTGACCTAAAGTAATTTATTTATCATTCTTGGAACCTGTAACACCATTATTTACCTAGATAAACTCATCAGCTCTCTGGGACTCTTTCCTTAGGGGAATTAGGAAGATAAAGGGAGAAAGCCCATGTTGAGTTGGCTGTGAGCAGGGTTGCTGTGGGGTTTGGGCTTGCTGATCCCAGCTGGGGTGGTGAGGTCCCTCAGAACATTGAACCCCATGTGGAGAGAGGTGAGATCTCTTTTTAGACCAAATGAAAAGATCTAATAAAAGAGATTAACTGCTCCCAGCCTGGAGGATGAGGTACAGTCACTGCTCTGTCCCAAAGGGCGCTGGAATATCCTAACCCATTGATTTTAGGGTCTTTGGAAAGAAAATCAGGAGGGGCAGATTTCATGGCTTCTCTTCTGTTTGGGAGAGCAGCAAGTAAAAGCTGTCCCTGTCCCTACCCACGAGAGATGACAGGCGGGCACAGGGACAATGTGGAGACCCCAGAAATGGGACTGTCCCTAAGTTTTCCTCCTCTCTGTGCCATGCCAGAGGCAGCTGCATACATGCTATTCTTTCCAGTTGCGTAATGCTGAGCTGTAAGACCTCATCAGCTGCTACTCATTACACAGGCACAGCCCTTCTTGAATAGAAACCATAGCAGAAAATAGATCTCAGGATGTAAAAACTTGACATCTTGAATTCATAAACCAAGCGACAGCATTCTTGTTTAGAGTCTGAGGGTGGCCTGTTCTGAACTTGCCTTTTTTTCATACCAGATGAGTCTAACCTCAGAGCCAGGATGACTCCAGCAAGTATCATTACCCTAAAGCAAAGAGCATGAGTCAAGTCTAGGAGTGCTGGAGTTGCTGCTACAAAGTGCCCAAGCAGGGGGACAACGAGTCTGACCCTGCCAATCCTTCCAGACCTATCCACTCTCTTTCAATACCAGCAACAGCAGCAATGAAGGGTACAGTTCTGGGCTGCAGTCTGATTGCTTTGCTCACATGGGATTTCCTAACCGGGGGACTAAATCAGAAAATCCCAGGCACTAGAAAGAGGCAGAAAAATAAATGAAGTCCCCTCCTCCACCTGCCCCACTACTGCACCAGTTCCACTTCCACAGCTCTGCAAGCAGGAAGGGCTTGTCCCACGGCAGGTTCTCCTCTCTGTTAATACCAGGCTAAAGGAAGGCATGGTCTGAAGTGGTCTTCACCCAAAGAGCAGGTCTAGAGACACAAGATCTCATGAAGCTTCTTCATCTCTTGGTGAGGCTGTGACACAATGCCAGCCCTGCCACAGAACGTGCACCTCCCTTGCCACTCTGCTTGAACTCAGATAAAGGAAAGAAATCACTTACCTGTAGGTAGGTAGATGCCCAGCAACAGTTGTCAGAGCATCCTTGGTGTGCAGAAAGAAAACCTTCAGGAATCAACACCTATCTCTTCCCTCACCAGAGCTGTATGAAGGAGAGGGGCAAGAGTGACTATTTTCATTAAGTAGTGGAGGGACGAGGGAAAGGACTTGACTACTTTTCAAGGCCTTTTACAATCCTATGTTTTACCATTTTATAAACCTGTTTCATGAAGATGTGGGTTTGGGTAGATAGAATGTTTATGCCAGATCTCCTGTGTGTGCCCAGGCAGGTCAGCTAACCTCATCTTTGTAAAACCAGGAAAATGCATATTGACAGACCCACTCATGGCAATGAAATACTTAGACAATGGTGCTGGGGATACTGAAGCATCTGGCTGGCCAGCAGGTATGGACTATTTTCAGGAGTAATCTGAGATGACATTAATGTGTCTCAAATCCACCTCATCACTGCTCCTAACCTGCCCATACCCAGGCTTCATCAGTGCATCCACTGAAACAGCAAGGTCTTCTCCTTCAGCTCCTGTGCTCTCTCTGCACAGTGCCAGCATCTCCCTTTCACAGCCTCTTCTCAGCATTTCTGGCAGTGTGAAACCCCTCCTCACTCAGTAGGAGAGAAGAAATCAAATATACAAGATAAAAACACACCCCAAGCAGCAGCCTGGCTTAACCTGTCACCAGGTTCTGCCTATTTATTTGTTGTCAACTCTTTTTACTTGCTCCATCTTTCCTCGCATATTTCCAATCTGCATCTAATTCAAGTATTGCATCCATTTATTTTCTTAATACTTTTATTCCCCTGAACCATGTTTTTATGGTGGGTAGCCATCATTGCAAGCACAGTGCTGAAATAAGGCACTTATTTGCTGCAGCTCCAGGGATTTTAACCGGATATCTGCCTTTGTTTAAATTAAGTAAATCAGGATGTTTCCTAAACACCATAAGGGCAGAAGTTTAGACTTCTACTGAATCAACTTTTTGAGCTAAAGCCAGCACTGTTTCAGTTAAGGACATTGCCTGAATGTATCCAAGGAGTCTGAAAATCCCCTTCACCAGGTCCCAGGAGCTCTGGGAGTCACCCTGTTGGGGACACCAGGCCTGCCCCCTTTGGAGGGGATGCTTCCCCCTATACAGTCACTACTTGAAAACAAACTTCTAGTCACTCAAAATTCAGTGACATACACCCCACCCTTCAAGTGCACTTTTTGACACAAGACTATACATACTTAGTGACATGCTCACCCATACCCCCTGATGAAAACAAACCTCCATCTGTGATGGGGCACAGCTTAGGGTATTGCTACAGACAGAGCTTACAGGCTGATGGGTGTTGTGTTCCTCATTACCTTTTCCTACAGAAGCGTCTTACCTTCAGTTTTGATTAGGTGAGGAGTTTCTAAAATGCTCAGAACTGGACATGAGAGTGAACTGGAAGTCAAAGAGAGATTTAATTTCCATTTCTTAGACTGATATCTTTTGAAAGCCCAGAAGTTGAACATACAGCTTCCATAAGCAAAGACAAGTGGCATACACACCAGTCCTCCAAGCAGACCCATGGACTTTGGAGAGTGGAGAGTCCCAAAGGCCTCTAAAGTCTGTTCATCCTGGCACTTTTTTTTTTTTTTTTTCCTGAAGAAGCAGCATACTGCAGTGGCTCAGCTGCACCCAAATCATAGAATCATAGAATGGTGAGGATTGGAAGGGACCCTGAAGATCGTTTAGTTCCAACTCCCCTGCATGGCCAGGGACACAAACTGGAAAGCTCCACCTCAGCCAGGGGAAACAGGTTGCTGCAAATATTGATTGCTGGAGGAAGGGTGAGGGTGAACGATTCCTACTAGAAAGCTGTAAAACTGTTGGAAATGCTGACAAAAAATAAATGCACAAGAAACTGTGGTGGTTCCCAGCGCTAAGATACTTGGAATCTGCAGGAGCTCTGCTGTCCTTCAGCCACAGCCACAGACAAACAGAAAACTGCTGATTAAATTAATCATTAATTACCTTAATTAAACAACTGAGAAAAAGCTTTGTCATCAAATATCCCCCTTCCTTTTGTGAAGGAAAGCTAACACGTTTGCAACACAGGGTTTGGAGAAGAATGATCTCTGAAGGTCAGATTTAGATTTCTTGAACTGACTCTTGTTTGAGGCTTTGAGGTGTTTAACTCAATTGTCTCCATGGGAGAGAGATTCATCTTCAAACCATTACCTCCTCCAGCTTCTTTCCCTCAAGTCAGCCAGTCTATTTAAAGAAAGGGATGCTTCTTTGTATGGATGATGTTAGTAAAATATGACCAGCAGTACTGACTGTGGCGTATCTACAGAGGTCATTGGCTTTGAAGGCCTTGTTAAACACTTTTTATTTGTCTCAGCTAATGTCATTGTGGTGATTCACCCTGGTTCTTTACATCAGTGAAACAAATGTGCATCATTTGTGTTTTATGTCAAGGTCCAGACTGCGCAGTTAAATACCTTCACATAGGCACTCATGTCAAACGAGGACGTTTTCCTTCACCTTGCCTCCTCAGCAATGCCCAGGATTTCAGCAGGAGAAAAAAGCACACAGAGATGCAACACAGGCCTTATGTGCCTCGGTAGCAGTACCCTACATCACTTAAGATTTTACTAGCTACAGGTTTTTAGATGAAAACTTTACTGACACATAAGCGGAGCTCAAAATGTTGTCCAGGTCAGCAAAAAAGGTTAAATAATTATCTCTAAAAAAGCAAACCTAACAAGAAGCCAGGTAATGCCTAACTCAATGTGATATCAGAAAGGAAAGGAATCTAAGTGAGGCAATTTACGTATCTTGGCAGAAATGTGCAGCTCAGTAGGAATGTCTGGAAAGAAATCACATCTGCAGTCAGCACAGCAGTGCTAACAAAGATCTGAGCCTCAAAAATCTACAGCTTAAAGGCCCATCACTCAGGCTTCAGTTCATACATTATTCTCATGTTAACAAATGAGTAGAAAGCAAGAAAAACCCTCTGAAGGTCCAGAAAACCAGCCAAATTACTTTGGATGCAAAGCCCCTGGGAATAATGATGTATCTGATTAAGTGAATTTATTGCAGATAGTGCAGAACTTGACCAAAGGCCCCTCTACAGTGAAGATAAACTGCAGACATACCTTCAAGCAGCTTTAACCATTGCAGTCAAGGCAGCTGAACCCAGCAGCACCGTTGAATACCCAGGCACTTACCCTGTGCTTTGGGTGCGTTTTGCCACTATTTTAAACCTGCTGTTAAGGACAGATTATCGGGATCGATTTCCTGTGTTTTACAGCCACAGCAGTAATGGCAGAATGAATTCTTAAGAGTTCATCTGATCAGTCACCAGCATCACCCAGGAAGGGAGAGGCACTCAGCAGATATGTGCTAAGGATGAAAGCAGAGCATCTGCCACCAGACAGCTGGAAGAAAACACAGAAGGGGATGGCTATAAGCCACTCATCAAAGAAAGCTGGGAGGGCATATTTATGGGGTTTAGGCAACTCAAGGGACATGAAAAGAGCAGCTCAAGCTAGACAGGGATGACCAAGAAGTTGCCTTAAGCACCTGATGGTGAGGGAACCATCCAAATTCAGATTCTTCAATGTCTTGTAAGTGGGTAAGCAGAAGCTCTGAAGACAAAAGGAAATAATTCATTTTTCGTCTTGTTCCCACTACTGACCTTCAGAGCTAAAACAAAGTGAGTTATGCTCATCTGGGTAAACACAAAACCAGCCTGCTTTTTGCAGAGATCACCACTACCTGCTCCCTTGCGACTAGCATCATGCTGTGAGGGTCTAAAACCCCCAAGGACACGTCTGCATGGGTGTAGCCACACTCCCAGCTGCTCCAGCAACCTGCCTGGTCCGTCCATGTAAAGGTGGACAGGGAGCAAATGGCTTCCCCAGCTCTGCTCTGCGTGATGACCCTTGAGCAAATGTGCTTTCAAGGGCAAAAGCCCCCTATCTTTTCTTTCACCTCTTTAATCTTATCAGCACTGCCTCAACCTGGTCGAACAGGCCATCCAAGGGACAGCGATTGCCTCAGGGGTAGACATGCAACTGGAGAGAGATTGCCAAGTATGCAGATGGTTGTTATCTGCAACAGCATTGCTGTGCAACAGGCTGAGCAGGGGCTCCCCGGCCATCTCCTGAGGAAGAGCAGAGCATGCCCCAGGAACATGGTGTTTCCCTCCTTCAGCCTTTTGAATTTGGCCTCTGCAGAGGCTGCCTTTCATCAGAGCATCACCAAAACCAGAATAAATTCCACCAGGGGGATTCTGAAGGGTGGTAAATTAGCACGGTTCCCCCCGGGCTGATGGAGTTATGGTGTAACCCCCCCTATGGAGGATCCAGCCCTGTCTTTCATCCAGCTACAGCATTAGTGATAAACATGCAGCTAATTTTGAATGCCTTTGTCCGTCTTGCTGGAAGAATGCTGATTGTGAAATGGGAATTTGCAATGCTAACAAAATCCCAAGGAAGGGCTGTGAGAGAAAAAAATAACTGCAAGCAAACAAGACCAAACTTTCTCCTCTCTTGGAAAACTCATAACATCCCCAGGAAGCCACAGAAGGCAGGCAGAGACTGACAATGTCTGAACCTTTCTCTTTGCTTCATGAGGGAGACCCGTGGGCAAAGGGCACCTGATGCTGCTCTGATTAACGGGCCCTGGCCATGGCTGAGGGGCCCTGGATGTGACCAAGGCAGTTGATCCTCAAAGAACACAAAAACTCTTCAACCCCCTGAAAAAATCCAGAGCATGACAACAGCATGAGACCACTAAATGAAACAGCCTCCTCAGCTCAATGTTGATCAGAAAAGAAAGCTAGAAAACTAGAAGAAAAGGAGGGGAGAGAGCAAGGAATCTAGATGGCAAATTACTATCTTTTGCCTTTTAGATAAATGTTGGGATGAAATCATGTCCCTAAACTGCCATTTCCAACTAGATGAGTCATTAATGATGTGGCCATGCTGTTTGCTCAGTGTAGTCCATGTATTTATAGCAGTTACACACACAGGTTCCCAGAGCAGGTTGGGTTTTCCTCGTGGACACGGCAGAGCAGGTACAGCCAGCTGCAGGGACAACCCTCCATGGCTGGAAATGATGCTCCAGTGTTGAGGCATCCCTGGGTGAAACACCATTTCTTGTAGGTATATCGTGTTTTCACTGCCAGGTAGGCTTTTCTTTTGCTTTCAGCTGGGTAGTTCATCCCAATAAGCCACAACACCTTATTTTAAATTGTTTAGTACCAATTTGGCTAATATTGATTTTTCTAATCATTCCATGAAACACTTTAGTGATACAATTGAAATGGATATTAACTTAATGTTTGACCGTATCAGGACCAGTATGCATCAGGTTTCTTAAGTACATCCAAGCCTGTTTGCAAAAGGAAAACCTATTTGGCAAAGCTGCAGTGAGGTACAAGCAAGTATAATATATTTCACACATTGTAACAGACTAAGAGGACTCAAGTTTAAAGTCAGCACGACTCAATTTCCCTACATGAATCTCACATACTCTCTTCTCATTTCTCTGAATACAATATTCCTCCTGCAAAATGATCCATAACCAGCTGTTTGTCAAACTTCAGACTTTCCAGCTTACAGTTTCCTGAGATGTGAATATTTATCTGCAGGTGGCTGAGTCAAACTGCAGGTGATTTAGTAGCTGAATTCAAAATACAAAGTGAGGCATTTTGAAATGCCTGATACATAACTCTGGATTAAATCCATAGTGCCACAATGTGCTTTAGATAGCAGTAATATTTATGACCAATGATTGTCACAATTTGCAGTGTTTATGCCTCAATTACTGTGTTATGTCATACAGTTCTCTGCAGTCAAAAGCAGTGTTTTAATTTTAGAACTGTCTCATGGTGTCCGGTGAAAAAAATGTATGAAATATAAGTAGCATACTTTAGTCGTCTAACATGTCTCTCCATCAACCTTATCTTTCTTATCTTTAGAGAAAACTATAATTGGATAATCTTTACTTAATGTAAACTTCTAAAAGCTGGAAGCCATTTCAAGATTACACAGATTAACTGTGGCTACCTGTGAGAACATGCTTGAACATTTCAATGAATTCAGTGTGGATAAAAACAAGTGTCTCCAGTATTTATGAAACTATTTTGGCAAAGAAACAACTGAAAATTTGTCACCCAGCCTTCAAGAAAAAATGATAACTTTTCTGTAGCATCCCTGTTTTTCTTATTACCCTATGAACCAGTCAGCTGGTTGGAAATAAATAGCTGATTTAATTTTGTGTTGGGCTGTAGACAGAGTGCTCTCAGGCTGACTTTAACGCTGCCACCTGCAGAAAGAAATATATTTTCAGAGTTCAGATCACTGATTTTGGTGTACTTTTTGCACGTACAGATATTCCTTGCTGCCTAGTTGCACAGCTGCCTGCAGAAATATCAGCCTGACAGCAGATCATCCCCCTTCCACTGTGTAGTAAGATACAAACTATTACAAATATTCCCATATTTCTATGGTTTGAGACAACAGCCACAGAGAAAATATGCCCTTTTCAACCAAGTTCCTACTTGTGTTCTCAACTGAGAGAGGACCTAATATAATCCTGGCAAAGCACAAACCTTTTGTCTTACTCTGGTGTACAACTAATACTACGCCTGAATTTTGGAGAAGGACCCAGATTTGCTGTCACACTCGAATGACTTGTATGAACCAGAGTGGGTACTGCAGCCATCTGATTGTTGTTGCTTCCAAAGCCCTAAGTTTTGTACACTTTTCCTCACAGAAAATGATGTTTGCTCTCCAGCTCCAGACTAGAGAGATTCCTAAGATCTGCACTATTTGCATGTTGGCTCCCATGAGCCCACCATCAACAATTAAAAAGCAAATAAAAAGCAATTTCTGGGTAAACTACATTTGGTCTTTTAACAATTACTGCTATTTTCCTGATTCATTTAAACTCTCTTCTCATTGCATCAAGTTCAGAAACTCCTGGTTAAGAGCACTAACTTGATTTTGTCCATTAATGTTAGTTCCCAGTTACTCCTGTAGTTAGCCTCCACACAGGGTTATCACTAAATAATTAAAAATACCTAAATAAGATTTAGACTCAGCTCAGAGCAAAGCTCTGTCCCCACTAACTAGCAGGTCCACAGATTCCAGACACTGTAGAGACTGAAGTAGACAGCCTGTATAAATATATGGCAAAAAAATATCATATTTAGTTACCGAAGAATAAATACATAGTAGTTTTCAATCGGTTCCACTGTAGTCTGTGGGTCCCCAGGGTGCACTGACTTCTGAATGGTCTACAAAACTTAACAAGAAAAATAACCCTATTGTCAGTAGGCTTCAATTTAACTATACGAGGGGCTGAAGCTCTGCTGGAAAAAATGTAGATGTCTGCAAATGAAAATGATTGAAAACCACTCACTGAAAACCACTGGGTAGTCTGGCTGCATTTTTTAAGGAAGACTGGAGTTACGCTGTAAAAATGCCTTCAGAAGTACCTATTTACCTCTGAGTTGTACTGAAGAGACACTGGAGTGTGATTTGCAAAGAAACTGTGAGCTTTTTGATTCAAAGGTGATGCACAAATGTGAAATACTGCTGTATGTGAAGCAGAGGGTGCAGAACCAGACCTCAGGTGAGGTGGTGGCTTGGAGAAATGAAGCTTTTAGCAACTATGGGTCTCCCACTTGGATCACATTGAACATTTCCATGCAGTGCCCATAGGCTCAGGGGGATCCTGCTTCTCTTTACACACCCCAAGAGAGCACTTGAATCCCCCCACCACTCAGAGAGAGCAACACCACAATCTGCTAAAATGGTATGAAAACTCCCCCACCTTTTCAGCAGCTGAACATCCAGGATTCCTCCATAATCAGCATAGAGAAGCAGGCACTACCAGAAGCAGTTTAAATTTTAAAAATCATATTTTGGAGGCATCTTGCTCTTTCCACTGACCACAGTGGACAATTAGGTTCCTAACTCAGGTTCTTTCCTAACTTCACTTGCAGTTTTGTGGGTTTTTTTAGCCTAAGTAGACATGGGTGACAAAGTGTTGCAGAGACAGGAGATGCTCAGAGGTGGGGAGTTTCCAGAGTCACAGAGTTAATGGCAAATCTGGGGGTAAACCTTGGGTCTTCTCCATAAATAAAAACCTTTGACCCATCAGTGAATCTTTTACAAGGTGCTCAAGATCAGCAGCACCTGGCATCCAGCATTTCCAAATGCTTATTAATGATTCATCTGATCCATTGACCTAAAGCAAAATTAGCTGTGAAAAGCATGGCAAAGCCATGCAGGCCTCACGGGGCTGATTTTCAACAATACATCTGTCCCCCAGCACTTTTCTGGTCGCATTTTAAATGACTCAGGGTTTCTTTTCAGAACAGATAGGGCTGACCTGTGTTAAAAGTGAATGCAAAAAACCTGGGGGCAAAATGCAACAGAGGGGGACTGTCACCAAGTGCCGAAAAAAAAATGCATCATGACCAATTTCTTCACATAACAGGGCAATGAAGAAGATAATTTCTACTCAGAGAAGAGCTCCCAGAATTTAGTCCACTTCCCTTCTAAGGAGCCCTCAGGATTTTTGTTCAGGTTAGTCAGAAAGTGCTCTCACTTATACAAAATATCCATGTGCCCACTCCGCCCGGTGCCACCAGGACCCCCACCCACCCCAGTCCACTGCAGCATCCCAGCTCTGTGGGTGCTGGCAAGGCTGTTTGTGCACTGCAAACTGCACTGTAACTGAGCAATCAATTTCTTCCCTCAGAAAGAGGCTGCTAGAGCATCACAGTGTTCCTGGAATGTTTGGAAATACTTGTCAAAACACGACTCCGGTTTCACTGTTAGTTCTATTAACATTCAAACATTTCCCTTGTTGATTAAAGGCATTGGCTCCATGCAAGGTCTCAAAGTCAATACCTACCTGCCTCCTATCCAGTTTCTTACGTTACTGCTGCTTTCCACACCACAAGTGTTTTTCTCTTCATGACGAATGAAAAGATTTGTGCCACAATTACTATGCAGAGACCTTTTCAGGGCTGGCAGAGGCCAAACCTCCCTCACCGCAGGTTGCATTCTTCATGATGTTTGATCTGGACATCCAGCACGCTGCATGAGGGGAATCACATTTCTGTAAAAGCACAAGATCCCTGAGGCAGTTATCACTTTATTATGACAGAGCTGGATGTGATCCCACAAGGCAAGCTGTGGGAGTTGGTATTTGGGAAGGCAGTTCACCTTTCTGGGCTTTGGAGTGACCATGTGTACCATGGGGACAATAACACTTAACTGTCTCCCATAGGGTTATCTCTGTTTATAAAGTATCCTGAAACCTTCAGTCACTTTCCTGCTGCAAAGCTGCTAGATGTGCACATCAGGTCAGGAATACATATGCATCTTGCTTCTTATTTGAAAGGCCAGTGGAAGCTACAGACACACATCCTACATATTTAACACACCAATCCATGTCTGGTCCACCCGTCTATCTCTGCAGCAGGGTTTGCATCATACTCTTTGGAAAAATAAAACTGCCACAGGAATTCCAAGGAGGTAGCCATACAAATCAGGCCCTAGATGTGGCTGGGCTGGAGTCAGAGGCAGCAGTGTGTCAGTGCTGGCTTGCAGGAGTACACAGGCTGTATTAAAGTAGAACTAAGAATGGCTGGTTTGTACCCAGATTTGGGCCTTCCTCTGAAGTAAGACAACGTGCCGCTGAGAAAGGGCTTTCCTGACAGGCTTAGTAATAATGCTGTAACAATACTGCCTAAAATTGCTGCTGACAGCTCATCCCCTTCTCTGCCTCACAGTGGGGCAGAACAGGGGAAAAGCCCCTGGAGAAAGGATGGTAGGGATGTATGTGTCCATCAGGCCATATAGCAGAGCAAGGACTTGGGGAGGAGCCCAGTGTGTGAGATCTTTGAAAAGCTGGAGACAAGGGATTTTCCACATTCCCCTGCCATGGGTGAGAAGCCAGGGTGGACAGGCAGCACCAGGCAGCTTGTGCCCTTTGGTCATCTCCTGTCCCATTCAGGAGGGGTGACTTCAAGTACAACCATGGAGTTTCCAGGGGCTCTTCTTGTCAGTAATATTTCTCCTCATAGGCACCAGTTTGCAGGCTGCTGGGGCATAGAACAGGTTGTGGTTCATTTCCAGCACCCCTCAAAGCAATGTGTCCTGCTACATCCACAAATGTAGTGTTCCAGACTATGTTTGGTGGAAATGCTTTATGTGGTGATGGTAGAAACAGGTCTGGCAGGCAGAAGTGATCTCTGTCATCTCCTTTCCAGGCTCCAGAGCATTGTCTTGGTTTACTCCAAGGATGGAGAACACTCAGACTGTGCTGGCAGGCAACAGTACCTCTGAAAGCTGCTCCTGACCCTGGCATAGTCCCCCAGCTGTGCACATAGCAGCTGTGCTGAGTCAGCATTATTTCAAGGCCTGATTTAAAATCTTTGCTTCTCACACCCTCCACAGGCCCTCTCAAGTTTGCTTTGTTTTGTTTTGTTCTTTAATTGTCTGCTTCTCTCTCCAGGCCACCAAATTATTTTACCTCTGCCAGCACCTCTCTGTATGCAGCTCTCACTGAAGAACTTGCTGTGTCTCACCAGCTCACTCAGTCCTTCATATTTCACTTCAAATCAAACAACTTGCCCCTTGTAGATCACTTTGTCCCTCAGCTGTCCTTCGGTGGGAAATAAACCCCACAGGACAAGGTTGTGTTGGAAGCAGCTTGCACAGAGAGACCCTTCACAGGGTGGCTTAACCTCTCACAGTGTTTACCCTGACAATCATTCGGACCCTTAATCTTAGCAACAGCGACTTTTGGGTTGAAATTCAATAAAGCTGCCTGGAATCACAGTCCTTTGGGCTGGCTAGCTAATAAAAAATGGTTTAGCCATTCCAATGCATCTAATTGATATAAACAAATAATGACATCAGCTCTGGGAAGTGTACCCTGGTGTCTGCATCCACTGATGCTAATTAACGCTTGGATGCAATGGGGTGGGCAGCTTGGGCATTTACACATACACACAGATCCTGATCTCTAAATCAGTATTTCAGTTCAGTCCCGTGTGAGCATGTCTGTCGGGCTGAAGGAACAGCTTGCTGCAGCACTGCAGGGCTGCAACACTCACTCACTCTGGCTCCAAGTCAGCTAGCAAGTCCTGGTTTGGCTAAGAAATATTTGGTGATATTTATTCCATGTACCTAACCCAGTACAATTCAGAGATGTATACGACTGTCTCTGACCAAACTTGCCCAGTCTATTAAAACTTGCAATGAAGTTTCTCCTACTGCATCACTCTGCTCCAACTCTGTACTGATCCACAAATTGCTTTCTGCCCACGACTGCTTCCTTAGCAAGTTCTGTGAGGATCCACAGATGGAGATGTCTGGAGATACCAGTCCCCAGTATGGTTTTTGCGAGATCCTCATTGAGCCCAGCACTGCTTCAGCTCAGGGAGGCCCCTGTGCCCTCCTGTCTGTTTTGCTACACACGACAGCTCCGATGTGCAGGCAACTGGCTTGCAACAGTGCACGAGAGAGATTGCAGGGGGAAGTGGCTCTTGCCACCAAATCCCATCTCATCACATGCTCTTCTCCAGCAATGTCACCAAAAGTGACTTACAAGGATCCTCTGCCCCCAAAGGTAACTCACAAAGAGCCTCAGCTCCATGAGCTTTTGGGCAGGCATCTTACAGCTCATCCTGTCCCCATCTCCTGGATGGAAAGGCAGAAGGATCTGCTCAAAGCATTCATGCCTGGAGCTGATTTTGCTGATAGCAGCCTGCAGTCAGCTTATTTTGAGCCTATCAACAGGTTGCATTTGCAGAGAGATAAGCAGCCTCCCTCCCAGGCACTGCTTTGGAGAGGTGTGAAGTGAGAGAGAGATTTTAGCCATGCTAACCCCCAGGGCCTGCAAGAACCCCCAAAATCCCTATCCAGGCCAAGCCCACAGTGGGGATCCAGGCAGATGGAGGTGTTGTGGGGAGCATGACAGTGACAGGCTTGGACACTTGAGAGCACAGCAGACCACCTTGTACTTCAGCTGCTCACTTGGGAAAAGGCAGACTCTCCCCATCCCTGACCTGCCGAAAGGGGTTTGATTTTCATCACTGACAGCTCAGGATATTAAGGGGATAAACAAATACAAAGTTCTGGGGAGGGAATGTTTATGAATGGTAAAAGAACAAACACATTGTCAGCAAGAGTATCCCTGCCTGAAGAGGGGTGCATGCTAGTAGCCTGAGGGAGAAGGCAAACTTTGGGGCTAATACGTGGCTTACAGCATAGTAGTCCTAAAATAAATGCAGTTGTGTTCTGTAGGTTTTACTAGTCTACATACACGGATTTTTTTATGGTAAGAAAGTGGCTGAGACACTGTCCAGAGCCATAGTTTCTGCTGCACAGTACTACATCTCAGCCACTGTTACACTGGCCACTGCAGTGATAAAGCAGCATCAGAAAATCTTTGCTTAATCGGGTCTGTGCTCCCCAGCCCCACGTGAGCATGCTGCACCAGAGGTTAATAAATGGGAGACCTAAAAATATCTCACTCAAGGGAAAACTACAAACCTTGAAGTTCTTCATACAGGACGATCTCAATACCTCTTTGATTTCCTGTGGTAAAGGGCTTCCAAATGTTATAAGTTTTTAGTTTTCCTCCAAATTAAAACCAGTTCAAAACCATGAAAGGGGTGAGCTGACTTGATCCGAGATGCAGACCTTTACACCTTCTAACAACCTTAAAGTTCCCAAGGTTTGGATCAGCTGTTGCCATCCCATTACCTTACTCTGGGAGCATTTGCCTTCACCTGACATGGAGGGACAGTCACTGTGGCACTTCAGAAACACTGTCACAGTGTGAGAAACCCCCCTGAATTATCACTTATGTTTCTATTTTGGTTTTGGGCTTAGGATCCTCCTTTGCTGCTCTCCACTTGGAAAATGGGGATCATAATAGCAGTAATAACAGGAGCTGCTGTGAACCCACTGACTCTACACAAGATGAGAGTTTGGCTCTGCTTTTGCAAAAAAGTCATCTTCAAAATGACAATGCCAGCAACTCCCCATGCAGTATTACAGTTATGCTGCTGTTGTTTTTATTTTTATCGATTTTTCTGGCACCTCCAGCACAGCAGTTGTGAAAGCAAATATCGTGCAGTTTGACATGCTGCCAAGCCAGCTCTGTGACGGTGAAATAACCACGTTTTATTTATACTTCTTCTTCTCCCCCCCCCCTCCTCATTGTTTTCATTTAAACCAGTGGTGTCACTGGTGAGGGTCTCTGCTGACATGTAGGATTTCCTCGCTGCAGCCCTGTCTCAATGCCTCCCCACACAATACGACAGTATTGAGATGTCAGAGCCTCGGTGCCTGATAAAGGTGTCAAGACAGATCCCGGTTACAGCGACAGCAGCACAAACTCTGAGCCCTCCACAGTGGCCACGGGCGATCCGCACCCTACACCCTCACTGAAAGCCGAACCCCCGCACTGCCCCAGCTTTTTCTCTGACCCAAACACCTTCGGCTTGGCTCACGTTGGGTTTCTTGGGCCCCTCGTGAGGAGCCTTTTCAGCTCTGATAATATTTGCATCTATTTTGGGTGAACGAGCTGCAACGTCAAAGGGGATTAAAGCAGAGCTGTGACTTCTCTGTACGGAGCAGCTCGGATCGCATGGCAGCAACAACTGCTGCACATCACTGAGGAAACTTGCCCGTGTCGGGGGTCTCTGAGATGACCATATTCCTAATCATAACTGTAATAGTGACTAGATCATCATAATCATGGATGTGTTATTTATTCAGGTTTTATTAAAGTAACCAGACCAGTTAGCAGCAGCAAACACGCAGACTCTGGAGGCTTCTGATTCCTCCCACCAACAAAAAAAGTGGTTCTGGATGTCTGGTGGGTAAAGTCGGGGTTCTTGCAGCAGGCTGGTGGCTTTGCTTCGGGGTACAGCACAGCAGCCCTGGGAGTACCCGGGTGTGTTGCCCGTTTTCTCTGGCCTGCCCCTGACCCACGTTTTCCCCCTTCAGCCCCTTCCCACCGCCTCTGTTACTGCCCAGAAGAAAGAACCACGCGAGGGTTTTTTCACGGCACAGAGTGCCACGACGGGAGCGCTGCCGTAGAGCCCTGCGCCAACTTTCATATCATCTATGTGGGAAAAGTGTCCGGCTGCACCCCAGGGACTTGGCGGGAATCACCGCCTGCCCCCAGCGGCACCGGCCGCCCCCTACCCCCCCTGGCGCCGACCTCC
>JAAWXA010000013.1:20735289-20850419 GCA_038090715.1 Florisuga fusca
GATGCCGGCCGGGCGACGGGGCAGCGGCGCGGCGGCGGAGAGGAGCGGCGGGCAGCCGGCAGGTAAGGCTGCGCGGACGCGGACACGTGCTACGCGCTGCGGATGGGGCGGGGTAGGGGGGTTTGGAGGGATGTCGGCTGCTGTGGGGTCCGGGTTTAGTGCTACGAGCCCCTCCCCTGTCTTGTTCGGAGAGTGGAAGGGGGTGTATGGAGACCGCCGGAGCCGTCTGCGGAGCGGGAGTTACGAACGCGACAGCGGGGAGGTGGCAGCCGGGCCAGTCCTGGACTTAGCGCGGCTCTCCCAAGCCGCAGAGGCGCCCATTGGGGAATTAAACCGTTCTTAAAGAGGTCCCTGTATCTCAGGAGTCCTTCCCCAGCATCGGCAGAAGACGCGACACCCGGGTTTGACCCGTGTCTGCCTTAGTAAGTGCAGCTGGGGAAGGAGAGATGCCTCCATGGATGTGTGGCGCGCATCTCGAGTGCACATCTGAAATGCTCTGACTGTGTCTGTTCGGGTGGGAAACGTGAAGAAAGGTCATTTATATACACAGTTTGGGAGCAAAACTGGAGTTTAGACAACTCCGAGTGCGCACACGCTGAGTCGCAGCTTAACTGCGGGTGTCCTGAGAAGGGAACAGCATTTCGGGGAAGACAGTAGAGATCTCGCTTCGAGAGGCAGCACTGCAATTGCAAGTGAAAGAAAGTTAACACGTCGGACAAAAGCTGTTTGGTTTGTTGGTTTTTTTTTAATAATAAACGGCGGGCTTGAAACGTCGTGTCTCTCTGAAACGTCTCAGCTGCTACCTGAGTCCCTGTTTATTTTTCAAAGCTCTTTAATGGAAGGGAGCCCCCTCGCAGCCCCCCGTCTTCGGGATTGCATGTACCCGGCAGAAAGTTTCCATTGTTCAGGAAAGGGTTTGAAGCCTGTTTGCCAAAAAAGTGACAGGGGAATAAATGGGCTTCGTGGAGGCTGGGGGGTGGGGGCATTACTTTCATACCCCTTTTGGTTAAAGCTATAAATCACACGGGGAGTTGGTTTTGTTTTCAAGAAAGTCCTAATAAAACACCAGATTCTTAGTGTAACTCGTTTGGCTCATTTTTCACAGCCAAAAGAATTGATTTATGGGGCAACATCTCAGTGACTTGGTCAGAGCAGATGAGGTCGGTGTGCGGGAGGAAGCGAGCAGCTTGTGCTGGTCACTGGGGGGGGGGAAGCGGCAGAAAGGAAGTGTCCCCACTTCTCCACATTTTAACCTGAAGTACCTATTTGGCACTGCGGGCACAGTTCATCCCACAGGGATGGAGAGCAACTTTGGTGGCTGCCTCGGTGGTCCCATGGGTTTCCACCGTCACTTCAGCCCGTAGCTTCTTGGGGTTGATGATGTAGTCAAGTGGTGCTAAACCCTTCCCGTGCTCTGGGACACTTTGCACGCTAAGGCGATGCCGTTAGAATTGTGTACTCAGAGGTGGTGGCACTGAGGGGAACATCCCTCCAGCAATGTCCGTGAGCGAAGCAGTGGGTGGGGGTTTCAAAGGGCTCCGGTAGGAGTGTTCAGGACAGGCGCTCTGACTGCTCTGTCAGCTTTCTCCGAAGCAAAGGTGTCCCTGTCAGACCCCTCCTTGCTCCCTGGGAGCAGGATTCGGCCCTGAGCCCGAGGGTTCCAGTTAACCCCAACACCCAGCCATGCCTCCCAAGGGTTGTCCCGTCACTGTGAGCGGGGGGGGGCTGCAAGGGGAAGGGGATCTTGGCGATGCTGGGGGCTCTCCCACCGGCACCAACCACGTGTGCAGGGGAGCGTGGAGCCGGTGCTGCTCACCCAGCTCCGTGCCCAAGCCAGCAGCTCCACCAGTGCCCGGGCACCCACTGCCTGTCCGACCTGGGAGGGAAAGGTTGTGCAAAAGAAACTGTAAAGAATATAAACCTTCAGAGCCAAGTAAAAACACATTTTACTTTTTCAGTCTTTTTAATTGAATGGTAAAAAGCAAATTCTTTCTCCTAGTCAAATGGGCCATGGGGTATTGGCTCATTACTGAGGGTTGTTGTTCGCTGGGCTTTGCAGTTACAGTCCAAGGCCTTATTTTCCATAAAGGGGCTTGGAAGGATTTTTCCCCAGTGATCTAATTCTCCACACGGGGCTGTGAAGGCTATAACAGCTACTGCTTTGTGCCTATACTCAGCTACATAAAACACACATTGAAGGGAGGCATTCTCGAGGTATGTGTATGTTTGCTAATATGAATACTCGCTATTAGCGGAGGTGGAGGGGGTGCAGGTTTTAACATCTCCGCAGGGAGGTGTTCGGCTGTTGGCAGGAAGGAGGCAGATGGCGGGGCTGTTGCTGAATAGAAGCTAAACTAAAAACACCAGGGGCCTCATGTGGGCTGAGTTTCTCTTCTCTCCCTTTCTTGGGGCTGCTGCAGGAAGAACAATGTCAAATTTCCCCCCTCTCTCTCTTTTTTTTTTTTTTTCCCTTTTTTTCTTTTTTTTTCTTCTCTTTTTTTTATGAATGAAAGTAGAGAGGCAAGGCAGGGCTGAATGTGTATGTCATTCAAGGACTATGACAGAGATGATTAGGGAGGTCAGTGAACTCCTTTGCAGCCTTGAGCATGCGGTCACTCTATTCAGCAGCCACAGAATAGACATCAATATAAAAAAGCCCGTCCAATTTGCATTAGTATTCAGATAAAGATATTACTTGGTACGATTTGTGAATGTCAAGTAATACTCGCTGTTTTCTTAGAGAGCAGACCTCCTGAAACCACAGCATTTCACTTCAAAAAACTTCTCATAACCGGCCAGTCTTCTGTAGCTGATGTGTATCTATGTCTGCATGCAGTATACATGTAAAAGGGAATGAGTTTCTTAGGATTTGTATTGCACTAGTTAGCTGCTAAAGCTGTCTGTGTGCAGTGAAAGCAAGAGTTTTATAGAGAGCTGGTGACATTTGAGCATGTTTGTATGGGAAGGGGAGAGCTCTCTGAATCTGTCAGGAGCAGGAACTGAAGTTTCCTTGTACAGCATTGGAGTCACATTGTCACCCAGAGCTGTTGCACCAGCGGTTTTGAAGCCAAAAGAATGGAAAGGTGCCATTTCAGTATATTGTTGAAGTTGAATGGCAGGGTATGTACCAGTTCCTGTGACTTTTCTGCTCGGGAAGAACTGGTGATCCACTGTGTGAGATGTTTTTCTTCATGCAGCTGATGGTAACCTGGGCTCTTGCAGCTGCCCAGCAGAGGGTCTAAGGTGCAGGGTACAGTGATGTGCCTCACTTTGCTTTGGGTATCTTGAGTGCTTCCAAGTTCACCCTGAAATTACAAGGATATTGAAGTGAGGCCATTCCTAGAGCTGACCTCAGGGTTTTAAAAAGAGTCTCTTACGTATTGCTGGTGCTCTTCCTACTTTGTGCCTGAGACCAAAAACTTTTTAGTTTCAGTGGGCAGCTATGAGTGTTGCAGTTCTGAGATTAAAAGTTTATCCATGTGTTCTCATTGACAGCAGCAGCTAAAAAAGCTAATTAAGTCTTTAGTGTTGAGACTAGCATATTTTACTGAGGAGTAAAAGAAGAGAATGGTGAATTAGAGGGTTTTCTTTAAAAAAACCTATGTTTTTAACCTAGAAAATAGCAAACTAAGAAGTCTGTTCCAGTGCAGAGCCAGACTCATTAATGTATTTGACACTGGCTGTATAACATCACATCTTCTATGCGTATTGACATGGGTCACTCCAATTAAATCTGAGGGGCTTTTTTTCTTTTAATTAAGACTTTATTAACAGCCACGGAGTAGGGAATGTGATGAAAGTAAATCTGAAAATTGTGTAGCAAAGTGTTGATCTGTTAATTAAATTGTACAATTAAATTAAGCCACTCTGATCAGCATATTGACTTTTACAAGTCCTTTCAACAAATCTTCAGTGCTGTTCAGGAAAGCATACCTGTCCCAAGTCTGCCTAAGTGTGGTTTTTCAGTCTGGGCAAACACTGAATCTTGATTTCTGTATCCTCACTGCCTCTGTACCATTTCCATCCAGTGGGACCCAGTCTGAACAATGCTGAAATTTTGCATAAAGCTTTTCCCTCTCTCTGAGGCAGGGAAACAATTTTTTCCCATGTAAATATGGTCAATAGAAGTGAACTTTGATATCCAACTGTATGCTTAGAAAGCTGTATATGTTTGCTGTTTCACTTAGAGACCATAAAGACAGAGAATAAACTCAGCCCTTGAGCAGTTCAGAGAACTTCTAGTTCACAAAAGTGTTTGGCCAAGAGTTTTCTGACAGTGATCTGTCAGCTGTCACACAGAGGTTTGACTGAAGGTGTTACATGAACCTGAATTTCAGCTAAGGTTAGGGCATGGCCTGCTGGTGGGTTTTTCTGGCTGGTCATTGAAGTGTGTAGGATCCAGTGCAGAAGCCTGGGCGTAAGCCCTCAGGCTTCAGCATACATGAAAAAGTGGTTGTATTGTGTTAATAATACAGCTTTAGGCAAGTTTTAGTGTATGAGGGGTAGACCCAGTAGGCATATCACCTTTCAGATATTTCTTTCCCTCCCCGGTTTGGTGACCTTTTCCCAGCTAGGCTGGATCTGATACGCAGACAATCAACTAAACTGATTTTTTAAAAAAAAATTACTATATTTTAAAATTTCTGTTTCCCTGTTTGAATAGATTTTTATGTTTTTACCTGTGTGCTGCACGTTTGTAACTTTTCCTGTGTCCTGGGTATTTGTCTGGCTCTGCCTACTTGTTTCTTGTTTTTTTACTGACCATTCAAAAAAACCCCAAATCCACCAGCTTGAAATCGCCTGCTGACTCATCACTCTAAGCCATTTGACAGCATGGTTTGATGTAACTGTTTCAGTGTTTGTCACTTCATCTCTTTTAATACTGGTTAGTTAATAAACTTTATTCTCTTCAGAGTATCAGGCTGGATGTCAGAGAGGAGGGTGGCTTGGTAAAGATTTGTCATATATGTTTTTGGGCTTTTTCTGCAGCTAAAGGACTGTGGTTCAGCAAAGCCATTCATGATACATGAAAGCAGGAGGAGTAAATCCAAGAGCAGCCTCTGTGCAAATGCTGTGCTAAAACCCCATCAGAAGACACTTAGGAGACCAAGGTTGCCTTAAAATACCTTGTTGCACTCTGAATTATTTTTTTTTTTTGCCTTGTCCTCCCATATAGCTTATCAATTGATTGTTTGCCCCTCTTTTGTCTGCTTATCTGGTGATCTTGTAAAATATGTACTTTTTCTCTGAAGTAGAACTGACTGTCCCCATGCCTCCTTTCCTGTATGCTCACAGCCCAGGTTGCCTTAGTGCTGCAGGTATGATTCCAAGCCCTGGATGTGTGAAGAAGGGCTTTTTATTCTTGCAGTGGTATTCCTGGTGTGCTTACCCTTAAAGTCTCTGCTCCTTGGCTTGAATGACCAGGAAGTTTCCATAATATCAAAAGCAAACAAGAACTGTGAGATATGAGCTGAGTAAAACCTTTGGTAAACTTGGTAGTTAAAGTGTGAAAGGTAATCAGGCGTAAACCTGCCCTGTTACTCTGGTAGGCTATCTGGGGGGTTGTCACATTCAGGTGGATAGGGACTAGCCAGGCAGTTAAATATTTTTTTTGTTTTTTTCTGCTGCGACACTCATGTTACACAACATAGCAGAGGTGGAGTTTTTTTCCAAATAGCAGCGCAGTCAACTACGAAAACATTTCTCCAGTAACTGCTTCAGTTTCAAATGTATTTATCTAAAAAAGGTGTAGTATTTATTGCAAAGGGGGAGGTAGGCTCTGTATGCTGGCCTTGCTTTCTCAAAGCCAGAAAAGCTGGGGAAGATAAAGAGTTGGTTAAATAAAAAGGTTATATTAAAACTTGGAAGGAGGTTTCTTTATCACTGTATGCAAAACAATTACCATGTGCTTACACGTTCAGCATCTGTGAGATTTTGGGGCCGTGCCATTTCTGCAGGTTGCGAGGGGTTAAAAGTATTAATGACTCAGAACTGAGGAGGGTTCCAAGTTTTCGGGTGAGGAAAGGACGCAATCTAGGAGTGCTCCTGGCGAGGATGCTGAGCTCCTCAGCCTGCAGGGTGTGCTGAGGGCACTCCTCCCTGGGCACGCCGCAGCAAGAGGACCCCAGCACTGGTGTTTGCACCAGTGTGCTGTGAGCTACTGAACTACCTGAAGATGTCAAGCTGACACATAGCATGTGACACATGCTGGGGGTTTATTTTGCTTGTTTGGTTTCTCCCTTTTTTTCCTTCTTTTCCTTTTCACTGAAGGAGCCAAACCATCACTACATCCCTTAGTTTGAGTGTAAGGTTTTTAGGGAAAGGAAGTGAGAGGCAATCTTAGTGCACCATGGCATGCCAGAGACCTGTGAGGGTGGTTTCCCATCTCCTCCTGTTTGATAAGCTTATCTTCCTTTAATGCTTTTACCCCCCAGAGTGGAGTGTTTCACAGTTGTGCTCTTGTTGCACCAAACTACCTTGTTCTGTTTCCAAGGATTCTCACTACAGTATTTCAACTGATGCAGTTAAATCAGTAAAGCTTTGGAGACCAGGTCGTGGTTAGGTTATGAGGACTGGGCTAGTACCTGGTGGTGAAGTAGAGCTGAAGCATTTTGGAGTTAACCTGGGGCAAGCTGGGTGTAGGGGAGTCAGCAAAATACCTGGGTATTGCTTGGGGGCCAGACCTCGCAGTGGTGATGTGGTGGTGCGTAGGTGAGCTCTGACTGTTGCCAAGAGAGAGGAGCAACGCAAAGCAACAGGCGAAAAGTGGAAAACTTGACTGTTGTAGAGCTGGGAGGAGGGTGCTGAGGACAAGGGCGTATCTGAGGCTCTTCTCAACAAAACACAGGTGGCACCTGGCTTTGCAGTGCCTGCCATAGCGGGACCGTCTGGTCCCCTGTGTTGCTGGTGGTGACTCTGCAGAGGGACTTAGTGTTGGGGTTCATTGTGGTGTGGGATGGAGGAGAGCAGGGAAAAGTCCTGAGTGTGCGTCTGTTCTGGGTCCCAAGGGGTGCTGCAGGGTAATGTGAATCACCCCGGACTGAGAACTCATCCACTCTTACTCACTCTCCCTGGGGAAGGGAAAACATGCACCCGTTGAGGCTTTTCTTTTGGGGGGCAGAGAGCTACAGGAGATGTCCCTGGATCTAGGTGATGAGACCAGCTCTTAAAAGATTTGAATTTCCCTGTCAAAGAACTGAAAAACTCTCGAGAGCTGGGTTTTTAATTTTACTTTGATGCTTGGCAGAGCTTGTAAAGATCCTTCGGGGCAAGTTTGGCTCCCGGTTCGAAGGGTTGTTGCTTTGTTTGGGGATTTTGCTGTTCTCCGCTGCTTGTAGTCCTGTAAAAATAATAATGAGGTCCTGATCTTGCGCCTATTGAATCCTAAGCAAAAAAGCCCCCATTGATTTCCAAAGGAGCAGGCTGGAGCCCTTCACAGATCGTGGTGGGAGCAGCTATTTAGCATAAGCAGGGATTGTTTGGCAAGTTTTCTAATGACCCAAACATTTTAACAAGCAGAGGAAACTCGGCGGGTGAAAGGGCTGCCCGGTTTGGGGGTGGGGAGATGCCCGGCGCTGCTTCACGGGGGCGATCCCTGACCTCCCGTTCCTCTCAGGCTGCTGTAACGCAGACCTTCGCTTCTTCCCACCTCGGTTTTTATAACTCCATCTCTGACACAAACCGGCGGAATATGTCGCCGCCCAAACGCGAGCGCCGGAGGCCACGGTGACGGCCACCGCATGGGACCCCCGTGACGGTCGGGAGTACCGCGTGGAGCTGAGCCTCAGCGCCAGCCCCTCCTGCCTCATCCTCATCACCATCATATCGGTGTCGGCCGGCATTAGTCCCCGGCGCCGTCATCTATGAGCCGGACAATGCGCCGGGGAAAGTGTTAATAATGCCCCGCAGGGATCCGCAGGCGAGCGGGGCCGAGCCGGGGCGAGCTGGGACTGCCGGGCTTCGGGGTGAGCGCCCGGGGACCAGAGACGCCTTTCCCGGTACTTCATGGCCAGGCGGAACCAGGGAAAAAGAATTTTCTCAGAGGGTCAAAGTGTTTTGGTGTTTGTTTTTTGTGGTTTTTTTTTTTTGTGTGTGTGTTTTTGTTTTTTTGGGTTTTTGGTTTTTTTGAGGTGGTGTTTTGTGTTTTGTTTTGTTTGTGTTTTTTTCTTTTTTCTTTTTTTGTGGTTTTTTGTGCTTGGGTTTGGGTTGGTTTGTTTTTTTGTTATCTCCCTCTTTCATGTGCAAGACTCGAGCACAAGAAATAAGCTCCCAGCAAAATATTGCAGTGGCTTCTTTGGAGACTGTAGGTCTTAAACTAACTGGTGATTTGATTTTTCTTTAAAAAAAAAATTAACATCAAAAGCGTTCTGTTTCTAGCTGGTAGCCTCAGCTAGCTGGAGCCTGCTGGTTCCCTGAGATGTGCTGTGGGAGATGGGGGTATCGGAGCCAAAAGTGAAGGGGCAAAACCAGTTGCGTTGGGAAGATTAGGGAGTTAAGAGTGTGCCCTGACAACTAGCATGTGCAACCGAAGATAAATCCTCCGTAAGCCTGTCTTTAATTAAAAGAATGATTGGAATTAGGCATAGTACTCTCTCTCCTGATCTGTATCATGTGTATCTGTACAAATAAAGCATTTTTGGGGAGGGAGAAGAGAAAACACCAGATTTTAATCTTCTTTGGTAGCCGATATGTCTGCCTTTTGAAGGGGCATATTTCTCTCTGTCCTGGAGTACCCAGGCTTGTTGACAGTAAACAACTGTCACTTGGCAGTTTATGAAAGGAAAAGAATGTTTAAGAAAACATGTCCAGTTTAAATAGTTATGTTAATAGGCTGGGGATTCATGCAGAGGGGGGGGCCTGGTAAGTCGAGGTGCATAAATTAGCTGGTATTTACTGCAGTAAAGAGATGAACTGCGAGTGAATGCAGTTGGGAAAAAAAAATAAAATTAAAAATACATTGATTTTTACAGCCAGTGTTTTATGCATAATTTCTCAGCTTTCCGTGAAAGTTTGTGTTGTTTTTTTTTTCTTTCCATGGAAAACTCAGAAAGCCTCTTTCTTAGAGCATGCAGTGGGTTGGGCCCCAGGAGGCCTCTGGGTGGGAGCCCAGTGCTCCCACGGGCTGGTCCGAATGCTGCTTCACGCTCCACGGGCAGCACTTGGACCTTGCAGCTGCCCTGACGTGTCCTGAGCTTTTACTTTGCAGGGGTGATTGGAAGAGGAGACTTCGAGAAAACTCTGCCTCCCAATTTGCTACTTGATAAATTACAAAAAGGAAAGCAAAAAAAGAAGTTAAGAAACAGCAGATGGTGTCCTCTCTGCATCCTTGCTCAAAGTTGCTGCAAATCCATCACCCACCTTCTTCTGGGTTAAACACTCGTGAATGTAGTGAGTGATGAGTGAGTGGAAAGCATTTATCCCAGCTTGGCCCAAAGGCATCAGTGTCAAAGGCATAATGAGTGAGGGCCTGATGTCAGGCACTTCAGATCTGTAATTAAGCATAAAAATAAGTTTCAGGCTTCCCAGGCTCTTGATTTCCCTGGCTGGGGAGCAAGGGTGTACGCTGCCATTGGGAGGTGGTGGTACTAGCCTTGAAGATACTGGGTAAAGCCACTTCTGCACCCCTGGCCCCCATCCTATCTGGGATATAATATAAATACAGTAAATACTCTGGAGTTCCAGTCAATACTGTGTTACAGATACTCAGCCTTTCACTCAGCCTTGTCTGTTTCAGAGGGGGACACCGTGACAGCAGCACCTTCTCTTGGCAGTGTTTCAGGTAGAGCAGAGAGGGCTGCAGGAGCAAATGGCAAACCCCAGAGTATTCACACCAAATCTGCTTTTGTCCAGGGGTTCATTTAGTATTGCAATTACTTGGGGAAAGAGGCAATGGAAACCCAATCTTTAAACCTCTTGTTGCAGAAATGTGTTGAGATCTGCCCAGACAAAAAGGAAAACAACTCTTACAAAGTGTTAATTGGATTCTACTGGGACTCCAACCTGTGGATTACTTAATGAAGAAACGAGTTTTTTGCCACATTTTGGTCTGTTGGGGTGCTGACATTTTGAGATTTGAGAACGCAATGAACTTCTCCATTGTGAAAGGCTTGGTAGTGTGATGGAGACTGCGAGGGGTTTGGGGGAAAGCTGGGCTTCCCCTTCGCCCCATCTGCTTGGTGCAGGGATGAAAAGGGGGGCAGGTTGGTACCCACTGCTCCTGTTTCAGTGATGGGTTGCTGCCTGCTGGATCTGGTGACCCAACACAATGGAAATCCTGCAAGGAGCCCTCTGTGCTGACTAAACATGTTGTTTTGTGGGTGGAATATGTTCGTCGTGGCAAAACGGGCCTAAAACCTCCTCGGGTGCTTTCAAACTCTTGTGTAAATGTTTGAAGTGGAGGTTTTCTCTCCCTGTGGCCCCCCCTCCTTCTAGTGCATCGCAAATGAGGTGCAGACAAGTGGCCCAGTCTTTTCAGGATTAACTTCACCCAGTGCTTGAGCCTGGCTGTTTTGGGGATGAGAAAGAGCATCTGGAGGAGCAACACGTGGGAGGAAGAGGAGATGACCCTGAAATAGCCACCCACCCTTGGAAAGGGAGTGGAGGGTCCAGAATGCTGTGGGTAGCTCTTGCTCCACTTACAGGTGTATAGATCAATACAGATAAATGGGTAAAAATATGTGGGGAGGTTGTCCAACTTCATGGCTTCAGTAGTGGCTGGTACAAGGTAGGGCTTCATTCACTCATCCCACCCAAGGGAGCATTGCTGAAGTTTAGCATCTGTGCCTGACTTTCTGACAAGTCCAGCTCTTGTATGACTGCTGGGTTCAGTTTCTATCATCCACATTTTCTGTTGGCAAGAGAGAAGTGGGTATTTTCTTTCTCCCTTGCCTTGCATGCTGCTGTGGCCATCCTTGCTGTTTCAGTGGCATCTCTCTCTCTTGGAACACTCCAGTACTCATCTGCAGACAGAGAACGTGGGTTAGGGTTAGGGTTAGTGTTTCTGATGAGGTAAGGGAGGAAAAATCAGACCGTGGAGCATGGGCCAAAAGTGCACGTTGAAGGTCCTTGGCTTGTGCAAGCAGGACCAGCCATGTCCTGTTGCAGAACATTGGACCCTATACAGAGGGTCTGCATTTCCTTACAGCAGCATGAAAATAGCTGTGTCTGGAGGTGTCTAACATGCAGCTGGCATTACTGGAGCCTCAAGTAGTACGATTTGTAGAAGATGATTATGTGAGGACATTAAAAGTGCCAGAAAGGAGTGGGAACCGAGACATGCGTGACTTCCTTGAACTCTCTCTTAATTTATTATGTGCAGTCCAAAACCTGCCGTAATAGATAGGGTTGCAGGAGACCATTAAAAGGTCCATTCTGGTGAACCTGATGCCCTGTTGTTGTGGCTGGAAATGATAAACCACCACGTTTGGGTCGGATGGTATGCAGTGCCTTGTGTGTGTGCACATAGGCATGGAAGCTGGTAAGTCCTGGTAATTTAGGGATTGTTTTCCAAGTCTGTTTTCTATAACTGGGTAGACTTAATACAAACAAAAAGCTGACCAAGCTTCCTGTGAGGAGCACAGAACAAACGCTAAGCGTGGGATTTGAATGCAGAAAGGTGAAAAAACCAAATGTATACAGAAACAGCAAGTCAAACAAGCTGAAAAAATATTGTAGGGTTGATTTAACAGAGCAGTGAACTCAAAGCTGTCTAATCCCTTTAGCAGCCTTCTTTAAAGAGGAGAAATAAAAGAATTTTTGACATCCACTTTTCTTTTGCCATCTCTCCCAACTCTTTCTAATAATGCTGAAGGATAAGAGTGGAGTTTAGCACAAGGACGGAGCAGTGCAGCCTTAGATGTGCTTTCTAAATAACAAAATTTCCATTTGTTATTTGTGATTTAAGATTAAAGTGGATCAGACTTCCTGAAAGGAGATTACTGTTAAATTTCTCCAACTTGGGTACCTGGCACCTAAATCTCGCTTGAGGCACTGAAATAACAGGCTTGGTTTTGAAAGATGCTGAGCCAGGTCAGGCTCTGCATTTAAATCACTTCAGCACTCCTAAAACCTGGCTGTCCATTTTGATGCTTAGATATGGATTTCTGGGCTTAATCACTGACCTTTGCATTTCAAATGTTTGGCCTTTGTTTTCTTTACTAAGTAGGCAGACAGAATGGCCCCCAAATTATTTTTTTTCCTTTTCATAGCTCAAAGAGAAGATACAGGTTCTACATCTTATTACTGAGAAGTAGGGATCTTTGAAAAAATACCATGTTATGTAACTCAAGGGAAACTTGCAAAAAGGGGAATATTTACTTGTTTTCATTGACATGAACATGATCTGTCGTATATCTAAAACCCACAATCAGTTGAAAAAAACCCCACCCAAACTATCCTAAACCTTTGCCCTTTCTTAATCCATGTACAAGAGGGTTGGGTTTTGGTTTTTTTTTTTTTCAGATGTGCTTTGTCCTCCCCCCTGAAATAGAGGCAATTGATAGGCTCATAAACAAATACCAAACATTAAATCCTAATCTCCATATAGAGGAGCCTGACCCTTTTTATGGAGCAAGGGGGTAGATGGAGGAAACGGGGCCAGGAGTTTGAGGTTTAATGCTTATTAAAGTTTTAGTGGGTGGGAAAATGCAATCAATAAATTTTGTTTAATGCCTCAAAACGGGTGTTGGTTTTCACTAGCTACACTGGAGAGTAGTTTTCTTTTTGAAACTAGGACACTCGTAGTTGGAATGACAATTAATGTGGAGTGAATATGGTCCCAGTTGGAAGCCGATTTCTTGAATAGCACGAAAACTTCCCCCACCTCCCGCCTTGGCTCCGGAGCAGGGTAGCTTCCGTTTTTAATTAGCAAACCAGGCAAAATTTAGCTCATTGTGTCTTTTCTGCTCCTTTGGCCCGGTGGATAGCTTGGATTTCTCCATCTTGCTGTCGTGAGGCTGTTCTTTTTATTTTTTTCTCCATCAGTTTTGGGGCAGGGAGGAAGGAGGGGAGCTTCAGGATACTTAGGATTAAAGTCATTGTTTGGGAGTATTTGCAGGCAGCTGCCAGCATTAAATGAAGATTAGAGGAGCACGCATTAAAAGCGCAAGGGAGATGCAGAGGAGCTGAGATTTGGGAGCTGCATAGCTGTGAACCGAAGGGGAAAGGTTGGGGCTTTATGGCAGATTTTTTCTGATGCCATGTGATCTCAAAGCCCACTTCAAAAAAGTATCACAAGTAACTGCTAGGGCTAGGCCTGCCTGGGAATTGTAAAGGGTCCGTGAGTCTTCCCATCTCTTAAAAAGTTCCTCTGAGGTATACCTAAACTTCTAGGCATGGTGGACTTACGTATTGTTAAAAACGTTCATCTACAAGAACATTTAAGAGGTAGTCAACATTTTGCTAGAAAACCCACCTGGAGGCTGAGAATTCCCAAAGCAATGAATTTTTGAAGGATTTTAGGAAGGAAATGAGGCTGTAGTGCTCAGTCTGTTGGGATGCTGGGAAGCCTCAGTCCGTGCCTCAGTTTCCATGGCTGCCTCCACAGGCTTTGGTTTGGGATGGTTGCTTACTTGCTGCAACGATGAGTATTTTTTGGACTTTCTCAGGCATGATAAGCAGGGATGTAAAAATATCAGCTGTTTTGTGATGGGATCTGTGTCTACATCAAGCTGGGATGCCACTGCTGTGCTTTACAAAAGCTGGGGCCAAGTTGGCCAGAAGGACAATGACCCCATCAGCACGGTCTCTTCTGCTCCACTTATGATCAACCCAACTCTTGTGTCCCATCACTGCATTGAGTAGGTGCTTGAGGTGCTTCAGCACCAGTCAGGAGCTCTCACAGGACACAGGGAGCAGCACAACCTGGAGTTCTCAGCTCCACTGCTCCCTGACATTAGGGACCATTGATGAGGCAGTAGAGGACATTTCATGCAAGTTCCTTTATTTCTGTCAAAAAAAAAAAAAAAAAAAAAAAAAAGTGCTGAACTGTGCAATAAGTAGATGCGGGTGGTGGTTGCTTCACTCTGTTGTGTTTTGAGTGGGGAACCAAGTGTTTGATTACACAGTCTGGCCAGATTTTGGGGAAAACCCCATCACTGCCTGTTCCTTTAAGCCAGCAAAGCCCCAGCTGAAGGCTGTCTTTGGGACAGGCTCTGCACTCTCAGGAAACCAAAGCTTTATTTCTTTTTGGTTTTGCATTCCCATTCTTGTTAGGTGTAGCCAGGAGACCCCTTTGATTTGTTAGCTGGATTGGTTGGGTTTTGGGTTTTTTTGACTTCTCAGGGCTTTCCAAGTGCCACAGGGAAATCTTCCTGGCCAAAGTCTTTTTGTAACTGTTTTTGCTTTGTGGTGATTTATTTCTTCTTCTAACTCTCAGCATCTGAATTGGTTGATTTGAGAAAACAGTCCATTAAAAGGAGGATACTGTAGAGTCCTGATGAATCCTGTTTTCTACTTGGCCGGTGGAACAGAAAGCTAATTGCTAGTAGTAAATCCATTCAAAGGAGAGCTGGAGGGAGGGAGAAAAGCTAATATTCCTCCTTGAATGCCATTTAATCTCTGAAACCTTTCATGCAGATGTAAATTAGGATTTGCACAACAGAGTCAACAGTTGCTCCTTAGATAAGGCAGATTTGCAACATCTGCTTTTCCATTTGAGAAGATCTTCCAAAGTCTGGGATAGCCAAGCTAAACACTGGAGATTTTTTTTCTTTTTCTTCCATAATCTCTTGTTTATGAAGAAAGCTGCATGTGACAGAACTGAACCTGGTTATCATTCTACTAATTCTCTAGGAAAAGAAGTTTGCTTTCCTGCTAGCACAGATCTGAAACCTCCCCACTGGCTGGTGGTACAGGGCAGTGCCCTTGTTAACACCTTTGGAGGAAATGTTGTCTGGTAACAATTGCATAGGCTTCTGTGGTGGTAATACAGTGTAACAGTTTACCTTGTATTATAATTAGGAAAGCTATTCTAAGCTTTTCCAGGAGTACTGTCATACCCCCCCACCCCCAGCAAAAACGTGCAAGAGGTGAAAGATAAAGTGGCACCTTCAAATGATGGAGGCAAACCCTTTTTAGATGAGGTTTTCTGAGAGTACTTTTCTCCATCATGATTTAGGCTGATAATGGAAGCAACCAGATTTTTTCATTTTTGCTGAGATTTGAGCTCCATTGACCAGAGGAGATAACCCACCTAGCACCACTTGGATAAATGATACTGCTTCAGAAAAGCATCCCATACTGCTGTGATTGACAGAGCCCCTTCTTCCCAGGACAGCTGCATCCTGACACTGGGAAATGTGCTCCAAGAGGGAGCTTGGCCTCAAGAGGGGAAAAATAGGGGGAAGAGAGAGATGATAGGTTCTATATACTTTTTAGCCTATATGTAATAATATACAGAATATAATACACATAAAACAATATATGTAATATTATGCACTTATATGTTTATAGAGTTATATATAAATTAAAAAAAAATAATACTATATGTGTAACACACATACAATTTATTGTGTGCATGATATTTTGCTGTCCCAGGCTGGTGATGTGCCCTTAGGAGCAGCAGGGCTCTGGCCAGGCAGGAATGCTTCTCCACTGACATCCCCATGGCTGCTGCAGAACGGGGAGGGAGGTTTGCTTGGGTAAAGCACTGCCAGAAATATATATATAAAATACCCCAGCAGCTCCTCACTGTGCTGTGAGGGAATGTGGTGACTTCAGATGAGCTCGATCTGCTTTAGGCCACTCCCTTGATTTTATCTGCCCTGACAAGGCAGGTACTTGGGAGAACAGGAGATCCCACGATCTTATCTGCCCACCTCTCCCTGCTGGGTGCAGGGCCTGGGGCTGCCTTGGTGGTTTTCAGTATTCCCTTGGGGCCTGTCTGCTTCTCTGGGGAGATGGAGGGAGCAGGGATATGGCAGGGTGCTGTTGGGGATGTGGCACTGGGGCTGCTTGTCATCCCTTGTCACTCATCCCTTGTCACCCATCTGGCTGCTTAAGTTTAAGGACTGCCTTGTTTTAAGGCAAGTCCCAGATAAACAGTGTTCAGCAAGAAAAGTGTTTTATTTGCCTTCTGGGCAATGAGATTTGTTCTTCCCAGTGCACAAGTCCTGAGGTGAGGTGGGAAGCAGCCCCATCCCACAAGCAGTGACACAGGTCCAGGGGGAAAACACTGATGTAGGGGGTAAATAATACTATTGACACCCTATAAACTGGGTGGGACACTTATTTAGAGTCAGCAAAGGCTGAGCCCATGTGGAGGACACAGTGCTGCTCTGAGACTTGAGATAGTCTCCTTGCTCTTTGACATCAGGTCCTTGCTCATCCCACCAGTGCTGGAGGTTTCTGTATCCCCCCAGCAGTTAGCCACCAACTTGGTGGCTGTGACCGTGATTCCTCTGGGAATGGGATATACCAAGCTCAACAGGAGAAAGCCCTGGCATAGTTGTAGCTCTGTGAGCCTGTAACACATCCTGTCACAGTTGATTTGGTGCAATAAAATGCACAGAACAAGAAACATCTTTGAATTAATGAGAGGGGAGACATGCATGGAGTGCTGCTATCTTTCTGCTTGTTCATATACCAAATACAGCTTGTCCAGCTTGAAAAGGAGAAAGTGTAATCCACTTGGGAATGAGCTGCTTATTCCATTCTACCCCTGGGCTGGGAAGTCATCTCAAAAAGCCTTTAAGGGATTGCCAGGCATCAAGGTGGGATGAGGATTATTTTGGTGGTGGCACTGGAGGTCGTTTGCCTCAAGCCCTCTGTGGTGGGAGTCTTGGTGGGTTTTGGTCAGATGATGCCACTTGGCTGCAGAATGCTTGCTGAAGGAGGAGTGATGATGATAATGGGGGAAGGTATGCATCTTCCTGAGCAGTCCCTAGGGAAGCTTCCTGACGATTTGATGTTTGGAAAAGCTGAATTGTCAGAAGCTATTCCCAGAGGAAAAACACAGGTGAAGAGAAATAGATGGGTGGAGTGCCTTGAAGCCAGGACCCAGCACCCTGCGAGGTGGCAGAGGGACCAAGGGCTCTCCTACCCCAGCAGTCCACCCAGGAGCACCATGGCCTTTGACACTCAGGAGCAGCACCCATGGTTTCTGTCACAGCACCTGGAGACAGTCCCTGGCACCAAGGAGGGCACCAGCCAGGCTCTTGGTTGACTTGAAGTTTTTTTGGGGGCCAAAAGCAGCCCAGGAATACCCAGCATCCTCTACCTCTTCATCCCTTTGTGCCTGAAAAATAACAAGCTGCATGTCCTCTTGCAGTTCTTGAGAACTGTCTGCATTAAAACTTTAATAAAGTATTTCCAGGCTCATCCAGAAACAAGAATTGATGTCTAAGAAGAGCAGACATCTGATGGAAATACACTTGAGCAGTTGGAGCTGTGAACCTGACAGAAAGTGAATTATTACTGGGATGAGCCAAGCAGCTACAGAGATGAAGTATCATGTCCTTATAAGTGAATATATTTAAAAGCATTTTAGCATTGCTGTGCCAGTTGCTTCTCATTTTGGAAGGTGCTTACCAACTAGCTGCTGCCTTTTTGCTCTGAGCAGCTTAAAAATACCTCTTCCTCTGTAGCATGTTTGCTGTGAGCAGCACTGAGAGTGCTGCAAGTGCTGATCTCCATCAGAAGCATCTCTTGGTGGTTCTTGACTCATTTCTGCTTTGGATAAAGTAATAAATGGTTGAATTTTACTCATATCTTGGGAGCCCACAACCAAGATTTCCTCCTCCTCTCTAAGAACCCATTAAAGATGGAAACTCATTAATCCCTGCTCTGCTGGCAAGTGGCAGTGTGGGCTCCTCTAACCCCCACGAGTTAACTCCCCAGTAATTTATACCTGTGTCTACTGTGGCTCTCGAAATGATGCTGTTAATGTCTGTTCCCAAATGGGAGTTTCCTTTGGGAGAGCTGCAGGGCACCTTTGTAACCTCACTAGCAGTAGAAACACATCAGGAAGGTTTTAAAGGATCCATTGAAGAGCTCTTTGCCAGCAGCAAGGATGGTTTTCTTAGGATCCAGGACTGTGATACAGGAGATTTGTGTTTGTTGCCCCAGGATATGTGAAAACCTTCTTCCTCACAGTGCTGCTTTGCAGTGGGAAGTTTTCTGACTGCCTTAATCAAAGGTGTGTGAGCAGATGGGAGGGACAGGCATGTTGGGAGAGCTTGGCACCTGCTCCCCTGTGCTCCTTAGGATTTTGAAGTGGGAGATGCAGGATGAAGGTGATGGCCAAACCCTCACCCATGTCCCCAGAAGGGCTCAACCCAGCTGCATTAAACCTTCCCATGCAGCAAGGTGTTCACAGTGTTCCTGCTGTTCTGTTCATGCAGGGTGGTTGGAGAGGTAGACTTCTTCAAGTCCATCTGATGGCTGGATGCTTGACCTCAGGAAGGGCAACTTCATGTCCCCCTCCTTCATGTCTTGATGGGGAAGGGGCTGTCCTTGTTGAGAACGTGTTGGAAACAGGAGGCAATTGCATCTGGAAGGTGGGAAGGAGGTTCTGGGCTCTGGGCAGTCAGTGGGAGATGTGAGTTCTCATTCCCTGCTTTGAACTCCAGCTGTTCTTAGCAAGGGATTTAGACTGTCAGATTTATCATCACATTTGAAAGCTGTGCAAGGAATAACAACAGTGAAATTCCGCTCTCCAAGGTTGCAGTGGGCCAAAGTGCTTAAGCAGTTAAGTGCACACTGAAGTACTTTGTGGAGGTATCCAATTTGGGGCCTGTTTATATTTTTAAGACACGAGCATGAAACTGAAATTCGAAAAACAGATTGAAGAAGTGAGATGAAAACTATTAGTAATATTCTTTTAATTTACCCCTCAGTCTTCCCAGGTACTATTCCCTGTCAGTAGGAATAAGTCACTAGGACTGAAGTTTACCTTTAACAGGCATCAGGATATCTGCTGGGGACTGGCTGGGGAGACTGAGGGAAAAAGATGCCAAAATAACAGTGTCAGAAAAACGAGATCATGCTTCATTTCACAGAAGAAGCTGCAGACCCCAGTTGTTCTGCTCTGAGTCTGAAGTGAATTTCAGCACTCCCTAATTCTGTTTTATAAAAGGTGGGGTTTTTTGCTTTGTCATTATCCCAGGTTCATTATGGCTTTCAAAAAAGAGTGATTTCCTTTTAAACACCTAAACAGTAGGGTCTGGGTTGTGCATAGCCTGAGCTTGTTCCTGTTTGGTAGATTTAGTATATAAAAGCTAAAATATACAAGTCTTGATCATTTGGAAAACAGCTTGGGTAAAACTGTGTAGTTTGTATGGAGGAACTGTGCAGCTGCATGGGGTTTGCTTTCCAGCAGATTAAATTAGCTAGAGCTCCCATCAGAGTCACAAAGTGTACCCAGTCCTGCTCTACCAGCTTTTCAGTTAAAAGCCAAAGTTGATAGCCATGTAAAAATCCTTGTAGTCTAGAGCAAGGAAGAAAAAGCCCTGAAGGAAACACTTAAACCAGAATACTTCTCAGCCATGCTTTCCCCAAGGATATATCTCAGGTGGGACAAGACTGTGAGTGAACACTTAATGTAGCAACAGGTGCTGGTCTGATAAGAAGGAGATGCTGGATCTTTTTTTTTCCCTAAAAGTCTGTGCTTTCAGGGAAAATAATTGCATTAAAAGAAAAAACAATATCCTAAACCTTTGACTTTCTGAATACCACAACATTCTGGCCAAAGTCTAAAATACTTAAGTTGGAATTGTTGCAAGGGTGTCACAGGAAAGGCTCTTTGTAACCCCAATGAGTGTGGGCTTTGCCTCCTGTGAGATGATACCTCCCATGGCAAACCACATTTCCAGACCTCATTTCTACCCTACAATGCTATTGACAGAACCATTTTTATATTTTCTAATTTCCACTAAAATGAAAACTTCCGTGATAAGAAAAACAATACATATTTCTCTTGCAACCTGCTCCAACTCTTTCACTTAATGGCAAAAGAGCAGCTTGAAGCCAGTGCCATATCCTCAGGTATTCAGAGCTGCTGTAATCACATAGGTTTCGTAGTCAAGTTGTACTTATGAATAGGTTTAAACTGCAAAATTAGGATCTCTATCGATATCTAAATACTAGTGGAGCTCAGCTAAGGCCATCTGGTTTGGGTCATGGGATTAAGTTCAGACTGATCTGTTTTGAATTAACTTTTTACTTAATTATGTAATAATTGCACCAAAGTGCCTTTGCTGTGGAGTAGGATCCCCCGTGATACATACTGTACAAAACCCAAGAAGTCTTTTCTACCTGGTGGAATGTACAGTCTCAGAGCAATTCTAAGCCAGGGGAGCAGGCAAAATGCCAAGTGAAGATGTTGGTTATCATAGACAAGGTTGGGAGAACGGTAGCCTGGCTGTTGATCTAGCTGGATTGAGGACAGCTGTAGGGGGCTAATTCTTATTTATTAAACTGGTGTAAAGGATGAACAAACCATTCAGTGTCAAAAGTGAGTATGTAGGTCACTAAAGTGAACCTGAGAATCATCACATGGAAGAACCACACTTTCAATGTGCTCCACCATCCTCCATGCAGAGACTTCTGAGCTTCAGTGTTTCCCTGTGTCATTATCTTATGGTAAAAACAAACTTCTCCAGCCATTGACAGGGTTCACTGTCATCACTAGTGTAACAACCTGTTGCAGCTGTAGATAGACCAAAGAAACAGGGATTTCAACTTTCATGTTTGATCTTCAGGTCTGAACTTCTTTGCTGCGTGAGCTAGTGATGACTTTGTTCGCTTTAGCTATTCCAGTCTGTGTCGTCTGTCCCTTGTCCCTGATTTCTTTCAGCCCACAGAGGATGCCTTTGGGCCACCCAGAGTCGCTTGGGCTGCTGGGTTTATCCCTATTTCTCCTCCTTGTGTCCCCTCCTTGCAGGGTCTCTCAGAGGTGTGGACAGAGTGTCAGGAACAGAAAAATCAAGATGCAGTGACTGAACTGTGAACTTTGTAGCACACATACTTAATTCTGCCAGATCATCCCCACACACAGTGTTGGTGTGGTAGTGATTCTTCATAGAGGTCTGGGCTGATGCAGCTGGTGGGGTGGCTGTGTTTTGGTCACTACAGGGTTGGAGCAGCCCTTGTAGTCCAGCCAGAGACCTGACTGTCTTTCTGCATTACTACCTGCCTGGGGCTTGCTTCTGGCAAGGGCGAGCTCTGGACACACGGAAGCAAGCATCAGTAGGGCAAATAGAAGACAGTTTTCTTCCTGAAATGCTCTTTCATTCTCTAACACTTGCTCTTATTTATTAATTTCCATTCCTTTCTCCCTTTGCAGAATACTTGAGGAGTGAGACCGCCTTTCTGGAAGAGTTGGTGTTTGGAAGTGGAGATACCATTGAACTTTCCTGTAACACCCAAGGCTCTTCTGTGTCTGTTTTCTGGTTTAAAGACGGTATTGGGATTGCACCTACCAACAGAACTCACATTGGACAAAAACTGTTGAAGATAATCAATGTATCCTATGATGACTCAGGGCTGTACAGTTGCAAGCCAAGGCATTCCAATGAAGTCCTGGGAAATTTTACGGTCAGAGTTACAGGTATGTGTAGAAATATAGCACTCTCAGTGGTTTTTTTTCAATACTTGTTAAATTTTTGCACCTTCACGTGTCCAGCACTACTGATCCTTTATAGTGTTCATTCATACTTGGAATGTCTCTACAGAAACAAACCAATCGAAGAAAGCTTGCATGTCCATACAAAATTATAAAGATTGATGTTAATACTGAGAGAGACTTAGAAATGCTGTTAGTCAGATGTCCCCCTTAACACTCAAATAGGTGCAATGCTTCATCTGCCTTTCAAGTCTTTTGAGAGTGAGTGAACTGCAGCTCAGGGAAGTTAAGTGACTTCTTCCACTTTATGTGACAAATCAGTGCTAAAATTGATGAAAAATCTGGAGGTTCCTAAAACCTGTTCCCTGTTGTAGCTGATAAATCTCTTCCCTTCATCCCTATTGTGAGTTACTGGTTTATTTCAGAAGTAGCTTGTGTATCTCAAATACGTGCTTCATCAGAGGTACTCATTTGGATTCATACATTGCAAACAAGTGCTGTGTTAGCAAAGCACATGCTGTCATTTGCTTGGCCATGTTTTCCATGATTAGGACAGTAGGACAGAACAGCTACAAGCTGTCCAAGCCTGGATCCCTAAACAGTGCCAGAAAAATCTGTTGTACCCAGATAGCTAGCTGCTAACACTGGGATCATCTCCATGATTTCAGGCTGCTGATGGATACTCAGACTGATGGATTTCAGGCTTGTAGATGGATACTCATCACTGTGAGCAGGTAGAAAACCACCTGATCATACAAGATTAAAAGCCTGAATTTTCAGAAGAATTAACCCCTTGTGGATCTAAGGTTTTAGAAACTTCCCTTTGCCCTTGCATGGCTGGAGGTTTTTCGAGCACTCCCAAACTGTAGGTCCTTGCCTGCAGAAGATCAGTTGCCTCAGAAAGTAAGGGACTCTGTCTGAAAACCAAACACAGAGATGTTTGTGACTGTAAATCACATCCACTCCATAAAGAGCTTTCTCGTGCCAGAAATAGGATTTTGTCTAAGTGAGAGACTCAAACCATCGTGAGAATAAAAGCTCATTTCAGCAAGCCTTCACCAACATCTGCTTTTCATTGACAGTTACTGGAGATTGCTGTGAATGCTTCAAGGTCATATCAAGTAAATGGTTAAAGAAGTATTTGGCCCTTGAAAGGCTTTCTTTAACTAGGTACGATTATTGGAACTATCCAAGGAACTGCAGGTTGTTAGAAACATTACTCTTTTTTCTTTTTTTTTTTTAAGTGACATTAAAATGCTTTTGAGTTCAAGGGGCAGCAGGGAGGCAGAAGAGGGCAGCTGGTTACACGCTCAAATGAAACAGCTGCCAGCCCCGAAAGTTTGTAAAGTGAGAAATTGTTTTTAATAGTGGAGGGGCTGATAATCCTCTGCTTTTAAAAAGTTTAAGCCCCTGTGTTTTTCCTCTTTGCTAATAATAGCTAATAACAGCTTAAGAACAAGCGAGTAACCTGAACCTGCTTTCTGACAGCATTATGAGTCTTTGATTCTATTAGCCCACTGTCATTACCACCAAAGTGCTGGGAATGTGGGAGTCTCTGTTTTAGCTGTCAGCAGCCCTTGTTTCAAACTTTAAAGCCCTGCTTTATGTGGCAATAGCGGCGCCTCTCATATGCTCAGATATTTCTTCATAATTAGTATTGATTGCTTAGCATGGCACTGCAGAGATGAGATCTGTGGTTTGTGTTCCCACTTCTTAAAGGTAATGCCAGCGATTAGCTTGGGGTTTTTGTCAGGTGTTCATATCAATGTCTGATGGTTGGGGCTGGAGTTGTTCTCGGTGTTAAATGGTTTGAAATCTGTACTAACAAAACTGGAATTGCTTCAATCTGGAGCTGTAAGTGAGCAAAACTAGGCTAGGTATATTCAGAATAGCTGATACATACTTAAGTCCCATTTCGAGAGGTGTTTCCAGATTCTAGGAGCATACCAGGATTTTCTTTCATGGGGTCATGAGTTTTGAGTCTGCAAAAGTTTGGCTCTTGGTGTGCAGAGAGGTGCTTGATGCTGATGGTACAGCAAGGAGGTGCTGGAGCTGGCATTTCAGGGTTGAAAACCAGGTTGATTAATAGCAGGGTTCGAGCTCTTTAAAATGCCTCCCTTGACAGACATGGGCTTGAGTGTTTTGCTAGTTTACAAAAAGAAACGTAGTGTCCTCTTAAAACCTGAGCACTTGAAGAGGATCACAAATAGAGGCTGCATGCCCAAACTGATCTCCAGCCAGCCCTGTTGGCAGAAGCTCCATTTCTGCAACCATTTCACACACAGAGCAGCCTTTGGATTTAGTGGCCAAGCAGCACCCCTGTGACAAGCAGACTGTAGGCTGGTACCAGCAGAAAGAGCTTTCACAACATGCAAAACGAGAGCTCTTCAAAACAGGTGACTAAAAAAATGAAGTCTTTTTCCGATCATAATTAAAGCCTTTTTACAGAATAGCATCTAGCAGTTCCTAATGATGCCAATATGTATCAGCTTCTAAAAAGGATTACTATTTTGGTAAATTATTAATAGCTTACAAATTTTTAGTCACCTTTTGAAAAAGGCAATGTTTTAGACACCTGAATAGGATAGTAGCTCTGGACATGGGATATTCAGTCTTAAAAACCTAAGCTGCATCTTTCACCTGAAACACAAGCAATGTCAAAAAGATTCTTCCCTCAATCTTTTGGAAGTGTTTTTTAATTGGTTGAAAAACTGATTCTTCCTCTCTGGTTCACTGGAAGCCAGAAGTAAACTATAATCACATGTAAATATATGGGCAACCAAATCTGAGACTGCAGTGCTGAGAATGTGCTGGTTTCTCTGTCGGTGCTGGTGGGTATTTGGCTCAGTTCCTGCCCTCGCAGGGACTTGAGTGAACCTGCTGGTTCAGCTGAAACGCCTCAACATCCACTTCACTTTCAGTAAACCCTGTGGCATTTCCCTAGTTCTGCTGCCAGCAGGACCTCAGCTGTGGATTTTTAGCTAGATATGTGCTTGAAGTCTTCCTGAGACATTGCCAAAGAGAAGGTGAAAAGCACGATGCACCATTGCAATCTAAAGCAGGCAGATGATTCCCATGTTACTTCTTTCTCTAGGTTGTGAATATGTCTGGAAAGTACTTCCAGATTCTGCAGAGAAGTAACATTGGTTGTTACCTTTTCCTTGCCTTTTTTGCATTTGTCATTGTTTACTTTTTAATTTTTACCTCCATGCTTTCTGTCATTGAATGGGCCAGAGAAAGGCAGAAGACTCGTGCGTGTCTTGAAGTGCAGAAGGTTCTGCCTGACTTGGTCTCAATTAATGCTTTACATTTCTGGCCACATGTTGAACACTCATAAAATTTCCTTTTCCTGGTGTTTAAGGCCAAGTTCTTATACCACTGTCTCAGACTATAAAGACTGCTGAGTTGTTAGCATTTTGCCTTTATTTAAAAGAGAAATTCCTGGAGATTATGTAAAGTTAGTGATGCTAAGTCTTCCAGACACTGAACTGTACTAAACTGTGTGAACTAAATTAAATATTAAGCCACTGTTTTATCATGGGATTTACATTTACAGTAGTAATTTGTTGGAGGGGGAAAGAGGCTGAGACTTCATTGTGGACAGCTTGGAAAGGGTGAGATGCTAAACCACATTAAGATAAACAACTCAGGATGTTTTGGAGAGATACAGTTGGAAAATTCCCGCCTGTTAACCTGTATTCACTTACAGCTTTGAGGTGCCTCTGTAGGAGGAACATAACCAAAGGGAACTGATTCATGGAGTAGCCATCAAAACGTCTGTCAGGAGAGAGGTTTGATTGCAAGGGGAAGTTTTAAAAGCTTTGGTCTGAGTGGTTTTCCAAGGACTTAACAAGGGGAGACGTGGCAGAGATGAGTTGAGTTAAAAGAAAAATGCAGGGAAAGTGAATTAGAAACACTGACCCATCATTTTGAGAGTTGAAGTAAGACAACCTCAGAGTGAATGCTCTCGGGGGAGGGAAAAAGTGAGGGAGAACTTGTTCTGCAAAAAGAAACTTCCCCTTCACACTGGCAAACTTGTGGCACCTCTCGGCCTGTTCAGAAAGCTTATGGCTGGTTCTCCCTGGCCCAGCAGCATGGGAGGGGTGGGCTGGTGGAGCTGCAGGGAAGGATGACCCATCACTTGGATGTCCTCACTTTCTGGAGCCCACCATGGCACCAGCAGCCTTGCCCAACGTGATGTCTGTGCATGCTGTCTTCTTTCAGCTTCACTTCTTTCTTCTTCTCCTCCTAGATTCCCCTTCATCGGGTGATGATGAAGATGATGATGATGAGTCAGAAGATACAGGTAATTGCTTTTTCTGGGGTACAGAGGCTTTTTCGTTCAAAGAGATGTGGCTTCCAAGCAGAGGAGTTCATCCAGACGTTTGCCTGGTCGGACAGGTCTTTCTCCATGTTGAGATCAATGATCTTAGGATGGTACTGTGATGATGTTTATCCAAAAATTTAGAAATAGCTGCCAGAGCAGTGTCACTGCTGGGTGATTTTTCACTGTAGGGTGATTTTTTATTTTTTATTTTTTTTTAAAAAAATTTTTGAGACTGGATTCTGCAAGTCTAACTTGGTGAGCTAGAGTTAGAAATTCTTGAATATCCAGATAAACCCACTCTATTGTTGGGGGTTTGTTTCTTTTTTACTACACTGATGTTAGACCAGTTTCACACCAGTGCAAACATTAGCCTGTTCTAGCAGGTTTGATTGTCCTCTTCATCAGCATCTTGACTGAAGGCAGAGCATAAAATTTACACTAGCCAAGGGCCAAATTTACTGATGCTGTAAGCAGGAGCAACCCCTTTGGCTTTACTGGCTTTTCCTTTCACTCACGGGCAAGAGAGCCCTAGGACAGAGCCCCTCAGTGCTTTTACACTGAATTTCTTTCAGTCCCAGTGCTTGTTTCTGTAAGTGCAATAGCATTAATCAGGATCATTACATGCTTCAGAGGTGTTAGTGTTGTATTTTATTAAGCTCTTTATATTTCTGCAAAGTGAGCTGCCTCTGTGTATGTGTTTTTAATAAATAAATGTCTTGCATTTGAGCTCCCAATCAGCTATGTACATTGGCCGAAGTTCAACTCGACTGGAAACTTTCTCCTGCCCATAGCATTGGATATGCAGAACTCTTTAAACAGATCTCCCAGTGTAGTAAGCCCATACCACTGTGTGGTGCAGTATGTGGACAGTAATGGTGAGTTACAGGGCCAGGTGACCCATCAGCAGCAATTAGTGGTTTTCTGATAGCTTCTAATTAAGGGCCAGCTCCTGCAAGGTGATGAGGTTTTTTGCAGAGGTGCTCAGGACTCCTGAAGCCTAGCTGAGGCCTAGGGGAGAGTCATGTTTAGTCAGGATTTGTTCCTGCTGCAAAGCAGCTTCTGATGAGCACAATTAATCGTCCTGTTCTCTTTTAATGTGGTTTGTCGTACACTTGCATCTCTTAGCAACAGGTGTCACAAAACATCAGCTGGTTTATGGTACAGAAAGGCACATTTTTCTACACTGAAAAGGAAAACAGATATTTCACCACTTATATTTATAGCCTGTATGCTGGGTCTTCATGACTTCAAGGCTGCCTCTTTTTTTAGACCCGAAGGTAACTGCTGGCTTTGCCTAAAGGTCTTGTTACAAAAAGTTGGGTTCTCTTCTAATTTAAAAAGGGTTGATTAGTTTAACATGCCAGCACAGTGAAACTTCATGGTGTGTCGTGATGTGGATGTGCTTTATTTTGCTTTGCTTGACGTCAGACCCTCCAGTTGACCTTCACAGATCTTCTTTTGAGCCTGGGGAGCTGTGTCATTAACTGGCACCACTGCCACTGGGATATTTAGAGGGAGGTAGTCCATCCAGGACAGCCTCATTGTATGTTGCTATATTGCACATCACTGACTGAAAAACTTGTCTCAGAGACCCTTTTGATGTTATATGAATTTTCTGGCTTAGTTGTGTTCTTCTTCAAGAGAGATTCTGAGAGGAGAGCTTAGAGAGCTCATGAATAGCGTCATGAGTTCAGAGCCAATCTTGTTAATTTTGTTAAAATTGCTGAGTGATGGGAGCTGGAAAAAAAAAAAAAAAAAAAAAAAAAAAAGGAGCAAGAGAATGAGAGGAAATTGTCCTAAATTAAATAAGTATTTGGAGCAAAACCCCTTGGAGAGCAGAGAAACAGGCCCTGCACAAGGAGTGTCCTGCTCTGCTTACCCTCCTTTAAGCATCCCCTCCAAAGGGTAGTACAGAAATGGGGCATCCCTTAGGGACTGGCAGCAGAAAAGAAGAAAGAGAAACTTCAGCAGCTTCAACTCTAAGCCCGTTTGTTGCAGCTTTGCCACAAGCCATGATCCGCCTTTGCAAAAAGAAACTTCCCAATACCTCTGATCTCTACAGCTGTTTTTCCTGGCCCTAAAACAAAAACAAAACTCCCTTTTCACACACTGCTCTTCTGCCCCACTGCTCCTACCCCTCTGTATCTGTTTATTTAGAGCCCCCGCTGTGTAGCCCCAGCACCTTCAAAGAGCCCCTATAATCTCCAATTAAATCTGGCTGTGTACTTGGAGGCGTCAGCTGGGGAAATTACACAATTAGGGTTGATTCTGTCTGCTGCAGAATTTTGTGGCAGCTCCTAATTGCTAAATGAGCACTTGGCTGTATTAATTATTCCAAGTATCGCTCTTGGTTTTTTTTAATTGGTCATTCCAGTTGGATGGGTGGCCGTTGTCTTCCATGAACAAAACAGACCATCAGGCTTAGTGTTTGATGATGGGAAAGGGCTGGTGATAATGTTTCTGGATATTGTGGCTCATAATTAATTCAGAGAGAGCGGATCCAGAAGTTTAGAAATTTTTCCTGTCTTTCATCCTTCTTACTCCCAAAAACTCCTTGCTCCCAAAACTCTCTGGAGTTTTTAAAGCTTTGCTTGAAAAGAAGAGTAAGCCATTTTCAAGTAACATTTTCAGACCCTTAGAAAGTGGTAATGAAAGGGCTCTGGCAGCACAGCAAACCAAAAGCAGTAATGTTTTGTTCACTACTCCTGCAAATGAGAACAAAGACACCATTTTCCATGTGTTGACACTTCCTTCCAGTTGGACTTGAGAGCGATGCTCTGGTTGTTTGAATCTTGGCACGTTAATCCAGGGGTGCCCAGACCTGGTGAGCCCCAGATAGCATGAAAGAATACTAAAATGGAGAAGAAACTCTCAGAGAAGAGTCTGTGTCTAATTGCTAGGGAGAGGAGGGGATCCAGTCTTCTCTCCATATGGAGAGTATCCCTGCCTGGAAATTTTCCTAGGCCCCATCTTGCTCCTCTTCTGATGTCACATGGCAAAATCCCCCTTGGCTTCAGTGGCAAAATTTGCAGCCAGTGGCTGATGGATCTCCTGTAAGATTCAGGCTTATCTTTGTGGTGAGACATTGCCCTGCAACACATGCAGCTGGTGTGGAAGGGGTAAAAGCCCTCCAAAAGCACAATGCAAGGAGAAGCCTTGTCCTGGTGGGACAGTTCTGCAATCTAGTTACACCCCTGTGCCTGGTTGAGTGTCACCACCATAAAATGGGGTTTCCTGTAGGCAAATATGTTGATTGAACAACAAACAGCAGTATATTTGGCTGCCCTTCTAGTGATGGCAAAGGGGGACTTTTCCATCCATACCTGGCCTTTCCCTGAACTTGCCCCAGTAGTCCTGTTAACCTGTAAATTCCCTGGAACTCTGGGTGCATTGCCAAAAGGAAGCATTCAACCAGAAAATAGCCCATGCTTCAGAAACCAAGGACCAGATGTCTCCCAACGTGTTATCTGCAGCTCCCTCCAGCCTTCCCGACACCACCCCAACTGTCCTCCAAATCCATCTTCTGGTGCTGCCTGGGCTTTTGCCCAGCCTCTGCTTGGTCTCTGCTCTGCTCAATGCATGCAATAGCAGCATCTTCCTTTACTATCAAGACATGTTTTTGTTCAGGGGTTGCACCCACTCTTCTAACATCTTTTTTTAATGTTCCCCCTCCCTTTCTGGTGTAGTTCAACTGTTTTTCTAAGCTCAGATACTGGAATGTAGGTGGTTACATGGTGTCCCACTTTGACCCATGTTACCGAGTAGCGTTTGAAGCCTCCCCTGGATGTACTGTCTGTTCACAGCAAAGAGTGCTGGAGCCAGCATTTTGCAGGAGCATGAGAATTGTAGGGATTCCTCCTTTTGCTTTGTGCCAGCCGTACTCCTGCTCTGATGCCAGCCTGGCAAGAAGAGGGCCTGAAGCAGTTTCGCTGTTAAAAAAATGAGGCATATGCGGCATGGGTGAGCACCACCAGATCCGTCTGATTCATGGAGCTGACTCTGATAGGAATCACAGCGTGTTGTGCAAGGCACTCTGAGGGCAGATGCAAGACAGATTTTGACCCCAGGACAGCAATACTGCAGCCTTTGGCTGCAGGGGTGGGAAAGTGGATGAGGCATACAAGCAATGTACCCAGTGTGGCTGTTTGCAGAAGAGAGCCTCTTGGATGTGATTCCTGCCATCCAGTTCCTCATGGCCAGGTGGGCTTCAGAGGGAGCCATGGGGTGAGGGAATCCACATGAGGTGTGTTAGCAGGTGCTAAAAATCAGGGAGTGCACGGATTGCTTTGGCTGAGCTGTATGACCTTGCCTGTAAAATTGTTGGAGCTGAAATGCAGCAGGAACCTGCCTGGGGGACACTGGAGACTTTAGACCAAGGTGGGGTCAACACTGACTTACCTGGAATTGCTGTGGAATGCTTCTTGTGGAGCCAAAATATCAGGACTAAGTACATTGGGGAATGCTGGAAAGAGCAGCTCAGGTGCATCTCAGGGGGATGAAACAAGAGGGGGAACTTTGTACACCCTTGTCAGTAAGGATCTTGTACAGTCTTCCTCAGAGTAGCACTGGGTGGTGGTTCTGAGCATTGTCACCACTGTGTTGGATGCCAGAAGCAATGCTTTCCCAACAGCTTTGGTGGTCATCATGTTCTCCCATGGTCCTGAAGGACCATCACCTTCAGTTTGTCTTGGTCAGAAGTACCCAGGTCTCTGCAACCACTGGGTTCTCTGTGTCAGTGTGTGCTCCTTCCCATCTGGAGGAGATGCCAGTTGCATTCCTTGGCCTCTTCTTTGGTATTTTGCAGCCTAAAGTGCTCTCTGCCCCGATCTATCTGAATTTGGCCTCAATGCAGAGCACAGAGCTGGGGGGCTGGATGTGCCCCCCAGTGTGGCAGGGGCTCTGCCCAACACGCAGCTCTGCAGAGTTTCCTTAAGCAGAAGTAAAAGCTTGGGAGGCTTTTTTAAAAAAAACTTTCTTTCTTCCCACTATAATGAGTTTGCTGCTGCTTCTGCCTTAATTTGGAGCTAATATGTAATGTTTGTAACACAGCCAAGAAACATTGCTGTACTTGAGGCAGACTGTAAAAAATATCTCATGCTAACACTAGTGTTTTAAAATTATCCCTGTTCAAAGGTAACATGAATATTTAAAACTAAAATCACTTGTACTTAAAGAACATAAACATGATAAACCAGTTTGGCACTGGGGTTTTTTTTTTCCTTTCCTTCCCTTAAGGAGGCTACACTACATTTGTGCTCACTGAGAAGAAAAATTTTCCAGTGCACTCAGCTAGCACTTACTTTCGTCTCCCTTGCTGGCCCATCAACATTTTATTACAGTTCCAACATCTTTCTGCTGTTAATGCTTCTTGGCTACTATTGTCCTGAAGGTACATCTGTATCTTTTTACATGCTGAGGCCAGATTCTTACCCTGATCTGGGATAACTCTCCCTGATGATTTAAAAGCAGCTACTCTAGATTTATACTGGCATTACTGAGACAAGAACCTGGTCATGAACTTTTCATCACAAACCTGAAATGCAAACACCCTGTCTACATCTACAAGAGTCATTTAGCTGGAAAGCATTTCCATGTCATTTATCTTAACTGCAGCAGGTAGCAATTTAACTGTCACTCCACACATGCCAAAGCTTCTTTAAATGCATCTGCTCACCAGCTGATATCCTCTGCAGCAGAAATGGGCCTGTTCAACTTGGTCTTTCCTTTCTTAGGTGTCCCCTTCTGGACCCGGCCAGATAAGATGGAGAAGAAGCTTCTGGCGGTTCCCGCCGCCAACACCGTTCGCTTCCGCTGTCCGGCGGGTGGAAACCCAACTCCTTCCATCTACTGGCTGAAAAATGGCAAGGAGTTCAAGGGAGAGCATAGGATTGGGGGCATCAAGGTAAGGTCTTGATTTGGATCTCTTCTTTTACCAGGAGTTCTCTACCTACTGCAGAAAATTGTATTTCACAGTGATTAATGTCGGTCCATGTAAGAGCAGGGCCTCAGCAGTGTGGGGACAGGAGTGGCTGTGGTGGCCTCACCAATTGCTCAACACCAATGGCTTGGTGTTGAGTCCCTTGGGATTGAGGGCTAACTACCTCTGAATTCATCTGTGTTGGTCATTCGGGGTCTAAATAAAAATGAGGCTGGTTTTATGGTTGTGCTGTGGACAGTGATGAGAAAGCAGGAGCAGAAATTTCTGTCCTAATTTCTGGAAATCAGCCCAGTGTGTTGAGGCATACCTAACCACAGCTACTCAAAGTTTTCAAGGAAACACAACTCTACATCATCATTTGAAGGTGCAGGAAGGACCTCACCAAAGAGCTGGACTGTTGGTGCTGGTGGTCATTAACATTTTTGTGGTATAAACCACTGACCCTTGGTCAAGTGTTGGATTCTCTTGTAGCCAGAGTAATAGCATCTGCTCTTTGGCTGCTTCCTTTTCCCTCCCTCCTTTCTATTGTAAGGTGTTCTGAAAAATGCTTTGCCTTGTGTTCATAGATGGAGCTAAGGGACATTAAAACCCACAGCACTCAAATTATTTAATCATCCAGAACTCTTGGTATTACTGTATATGATGAACTATGGAAGGATATTAACAGGAAAATCAGCTCTTCTCTGAATCTGCTGTTGTTGATATTTCTTTGTCCTCTTGAGGTCACACTCAGACTCTTTTCTGGTTTGATCTGGGGAAAATAAAACTGGCAGCAGTTGGTTTGTTTCAGCCCGTGCTTTGCCAGCCCTGGTGTGTCCCGGGGCTGCTGCTGAGGAGAGAACATGATTTTAGGAAGGCTCCTTCATCAGTGCTCTGAATAGCTGTATGCTACCACACCTGTAGTGCTTTGAAAAGGGGCTAGGCATGCAAAGTGTGCTGGCTTCCAGAAACCAGAAAAAGATTCAAAAAAGTCTTTCTTCCCTGTAGTTTTGGGCTGCTTCTTTCCTGTGAGCTCAGACCTGTTCCTGAAGGAGCCTCAGTGAAGCTTAGAAGCTCCCTCCTCAGCCCTGTCTCTGCACCAGCCTGGATGAGGCTGAGAACACGCTCAGGATTGCTAAAAATTAAGGAAGGAAAAGAAGTAGGGAAGCAAATCTGTGGGTAAACAGCCTTACAGCAGATAACATTCACAAGGCACAAGAATCTTACTAATTGCAGACTGTATACAGAGCATCATGAAGTGTTTTCAGGCTTGCGTGCGCCATTCAAATGTCTTTTTACAAAACTATGTGACATCAGCTGCATTAAATTATGCTTGCAGAAAAATATCTAAAGCTGAAAGCAATTCCCCACCCCGCTTCCCAGTGGGTTTAATCTATCCTTGAGTTCAAATTGACAAGTTCTATCCTCTGCAGCATGGTAGTGAGTCCTTGGCATCACTGTGCTTTTGTTTCTCTGGGGGCACCTTCCAGCAACAAGCCGATGGTTAAAGAGCTATTGAAGGCAATGTCAGGCCAATTACAGCAAGATTGGTTTAAGCTCTCTATCTGTCTAGGTGTAGTTCTTTGTCCCTTTCTTGGTATAAAGACATCGTTCTGTAATTTTCCTTCCCTTATTTGCTTGCTCTTGAGTTGCAGTTAGATGTAAGTAGTCTGATGTAAATGTCATCCAGTATAAATACACTGATAGATATCAGCAGAAATTTGAACCAGGCAAAGAGATTGAAAACCTGCTCAGTATCTCATGTATTTAGGATATAAATTCCCTGTTACAACTTAACATCATAACAGGATTAGGCAGCATGAAAAGAATGGGTGAGTTCCAGATCTTGCGGAGTTGGATTGGCTTACTTCAGCTAGAGGTCTGGTCTTAACCCAGAAATGCTTGAGTTGGTAATGTTGTCATTTTTAAAAAACATCAATTGTGAAGGGTCCGTGGTCAGCAGATGAAAGCTGACCACTCTTCCACTTCTCCCACTTGGAAATGGCATTGAGAAGGTGTGTGATTGCCAGGTGTAAAGTCTGCAGAAAAAAAAAAAAAAGGCAAGGGTTGAAAGCATGAAGTCCGGGGCTAGTCTGGTTTTATTACAGTTCATCCTTAACTGGTAGGGAAAAGAAATTCATATGACTTATCATATGAAATTTTTGAAAGAGCATTAATGGTTAAATCCTTGTTGGAATCTCTAATATTGTAAGCCTCTGTGTGTTAAATGACCCTAGAAAGGAATATGGAGGGGGAGGGGAGATAGAGGATTATCCCTTCCCCAGACCATTGCACTGACTTGCATACCAGTCTGGCAAGCCTGGACTGAAGTTTCAAGTGTGTCTGCAAATGTTTGTTTCACAAGGAGCCAAAAATGACAACACCAAATAAACCAGAGGGATTTCCAGTATCTCACTGACTTGATTAATGCCTGCACTAAGTCACTTCATGTTTCTGGTGTTCTATCAGGTACAGCAACTATCCTAACTTGGGAACGTCCCTTTTTATTATCATTTAAATCTAGACACCATTCTCAACGTAAAAAAACATCTTGCTGCTTCTGAAAGAGTTCCCAAACAAGTTCTGCCCCATGAGTCTGAGCCCCCTAAGTTCTCCTTTCTGTTCAGAGTCCAAAGTCCCCATCACAAACCTGACAAATAGAAGTTCTTTGAAATTTCCATGAAAGTATGTCCTAAAGAAAACACCCAGTTTGGACCTGATTTTATAATACAGGTCAGACAAGGGAGGCATCTGTGTATCTGGAGCCCCATTTCTTTGGCATAGCTTCTAGGGGTTCCAGGGGCAAGTGCTTTACAATGCTGAAAAGTGGATTAAAAGAACTTCTTAGACACAACTATCAAACAAGTTAGTATGGAAATGAGCCACAGAGCAGCCACACATTTGCATTGTAACTTCCTTGACAGTCTGGTATGTTCAGCTGTGAACTTGGGTCCAGGCTCTCTGTTCTCAAACCTCCTCTTACCCTGGAACTGCTGTGCTGTTACAGAGATGCACCAAACGGGATGTTGCTTTACAAAAGATGTAATACTGGGTCTGCATTGAGCTCCATCTCTGTTTCCTGGGGAAGCAGAGGGTGCACACTTGACCAGACATCTTGCAAGAACCAAGGTTTCTGTACATAGCTATTATCTATTACCTGTAACATGTACATCCCATTTCCTGTAATCTGAAATGAAATCAAATGTTATATTCAGTCTGAAAAGTGTTCAGCAGTGCTGCTCTCAGGAACACACATCTATAGAGCAAAGGGCTGTGTTAAAATGGCACTTTCTTGCTTATCTTGCACCTAAGCTGCCTAGTCTTACATGACTTCAAACCTTCTCTTTGCAAAATTCTGGCTTTAATTGTGACTTGGCCCTTTCAGGGTAAGCATGTGGATACAATTTATGTGTCTCAAAAGAGGTTAAATGACTTCATACTTAAGTTCACCTGCTGCAGCAAGAAACCTCCAGGAGCAATTACACCCTTGTTTACTTCCATCAGCCCTTGACATGCTATAGCACAACTTTGTTGTAATCTGCTTCTGTGTCCTTGGAGTTACCTACAGAAATAGTTATTAAAAGTTAAATGTTCTGCTCAGGGTGGCAGAAGGCATCAAATCAGTATCCAGGGATATGGGGAGTTTTTATACACTATGCATCCTACTAAAGTTATCTTTATTGGTGTTGCTTACTTTCTGTATTAATTCAAGATTTACTTTTCATATCTGTTATTTCCTGTATAGTCATTAGAAACAAATGTTCTAACTGGGAGCACAGGGCAGCAGGTCAGGGTGGAAACATGGGTTGTGCTTTCCATTCTGCTGCTAACCAACCAACAGCTCTGAGCATGAGCCACATCCTGAAAACCAACTGGTGTAAAACTTGGTGCCTAAAGAGCAGGGCTGATCAGGCATCCTGGGGGCAGAATGGGAGGCTGAGCATGTTTTCGCATGTTCTTTATAGGGTATTTAGGGGACTGCCTTAGTTGTAGACACTCAGTTCTGTTCAGACAGATGCCAGACACTGTTGCCTCCATAGCACACATCTTTAAAGTATGTTATAGATGGGGAAGAAGTATGATCTTTAGTGTTTCTAATCATCTTATGACTTATATGTAGCAATTGGCAAAGCCCTGCAGATCAGAATATGGTATTTTGAGCTTACAGTCTCTGGATCAGAGCAGCCTGGCAGAGTGGACCAGTGGATTTGAGTTTAGCTGATGCCTTCAGAAGCCATTATTTTAATGAGAGATGCCACATTCAGCTGTCAGGTGGTGTTGTTATTGCTATTATTGGAAAAGCATCTACAAGTTCTCAGGATGTTACATTTTGTTGCACTCTTGATTTGGTGGTCTTAGTATTTAGTTGGTCTTGAGGCTTTAATGTCCCTTGAAATGGATCCTTGTGATGTTCAGGCCTACTCTTGGGTTCTGTTCATGCTGTAAAAGATCATTGATTGTCACTGATCTGAATGATCTGGTGATGATGGTACTTGACCATGAGCTTTATGGTTTGATTTTCTCTTCCAGTTGCGACACCAGCAGTGGAGTTTGGTGATGGAGAGTGTTGTGCCATCAGATCGAGGAAATTATACCTGTGTAGTGGAGAACAAATATGGCAATATTAGGCACACATACCAGCTGGATGTATTAGGTGAGATTCACTGTTTTCCCTCAACAGCTGATCCATGGGGATGTTGAACAGGCACGTGATGGGATACAGGAAGCAGGATCTTGGTTTCTTTCTCAAAGGGCTGGATCACATGGCTTCTAAAACCAACAACAGGCTTCCTTTTGGCCAACAATTCAGCCTCAGACCTGTGAGCAATAAGTTACTTAGGTGGTGTAAAGAGAACCCAGAAGGATAATCAGGGCTGGGATGCCTTCTCCATTCCCAAGTGGTTCTTCCCAGTTTGGCTTGAGAAGTACTGAGTGGTCCCCACCCTTTCAGCACAAAGGGTGAAGACTGAGATTGTGTCTCCACCCTTTCTGCTGAAGAGCAAGGAGATGAAGGGCTCAGAGGAGAATACTTTCTGGAAGAAGGACAGGTAAATATAGTTTTCCCTCTCTTTTTATTCTTCCAGAAAGGTCACCCCACCGGCCAATCCTACAAGCAGGGCTCCCTGCCAACCAGACCGTGGTGGTAGGGAGCAATGTGGAGTTTCACTGCAAGGTCTACAGCGATGCCCAGCCTCACATCCAGTGGCTGAAACATGTGGAAGTCAATGGCAGCAAATATGGACCTGATGGGACACCCTATGTCACGGTGCTGAAGGTTGGTACATGCTCCTTTTTTCTTGGTCTCAAGGCTGCAGAGATGGCAGCTACTTTTTGAGGATGGTTCTCAAAGAAACTCACTGCCATACTCACGGCAAGAGAGATCAGCACTGTGTAAAGATGCTCACTGTCAGTGGAAGCCATGAACTTTATTTACATGCCTATAAATAGGCCCAGTGCAATGTGGACAAGAAACTCCCAACAGAGTATGTTCAATGCCACACAGTTCTTAGAAGGGCAATGATGATTTAAATCAGATTTCTGGGGAGCTTGAGGTCTCATTTTCTGTAATTGTTTTGTTTCTATAAGAAAAAAGTAATGAGAATAAGTCAAGGACAGCTGTTGGGATTGTTTCCTTTAAGCCCTCACAGTGCAATTACTTCGCTTTTTTGGGGGGTTACAGCAAAAATGTCCTCAAGTTGATATTCCACAGTCTTCTGTTTGCCAATGATAACACAGCTACTGTAGCGGCACAGATTTAAGAGATGATGCAACTGTGAGAAATGCAGCATAGTAAAAGAGAAGCTGTCAGATTGCATTTGACCTAAAATGACAGAAATAACCCTTTTTACAGCTTTAATAGAGGTATTTTCAGGGCTTATTAAAATAAGAGTCCCACTTAAAACACATTATTTCATTATATGAGTAAACACCTTGCAGCATGCAGGTACTAAATAACACTGAACTACCAACACCTGAGAGCCAAGATGGTCTTGTTCCAGACACTAACATGGGTGGGCATTGCTACTATCCAAGCTCAGGAAAGTAGTTTTTTGGACTGAGCAAAAGCTCTCTTAGTAACACTTTACTTTTTAAAATACTTTTTGAAATGGGACTTCCAAATGACAGCCAGAACAAAGCTAGGTCTGGGTTCCCTTCAACCTGTGGAAGTATAAGTAGAGAACAGAAGTAGAGAATAGTGAGTGGAAAAACACATTAGACTTTAAAAATATTTGGATTTTTTTCTTTTAATAATGAAAGGTATCCTGTGTTGGTGTGTATTAGAATACACAGGACCAAACAGAGTTTTTCTGGCTTTGCAGCTAGAGCTGAAAGCAAATTTTATTACTTCAGTTTCAAGCAGAGTTTTTTCATCTTGTGTGTGGACATTCCCCTTGCACATCCTACTGCACACACCCTTCTTCTCGTTGTATGAAGTTTTAAAAAAATCCTACTTACCAGACAGCATTTACAGAACTGTAACTGAGCCAGATACATGATAATAAAAGCCAGAGACCCTGGAGATAATTACACAGATTGAAATAACAGATTGGTTGGAAGAAATGGCTGGAGACAGTTCTTAGGATTGGCAACATGTGCTTCTCGCAAGTTGATAAAACTCTTTTATTTTCTCTCCGTCTCTCCAAATGTGTTTGAATTATGCATATTTGAATTTCCCTCTGGTTTCACAGCCCAGTACCAAGCTCTGAATAGCTGGCTGTGTCACATGCCATGCAGTATAGTCTCCGAGCTCCGTGTGTGGTCTCTGTGGGATAAAGTGCTACCTTTTGGAAGTTTGCAGAGCTGCTGTGAACAGTGCCTTGTGTCACAAGCACAAGCTCCCATTTTGCTGTGGCAAAGAACATATAAATAGTCCGTATAAATAGTTTTTTAAAATTAAGTTGGAGCAGCACTGGGGTGGCTAGGTAATTAGAATTGCCAAATACCTTCTCTTCTGTGGACAGCAAAGGCTCCACATTCCTCGAAGGGGAGCACAGGCAGGCGTTTGAAAGCACAAGTTTTGTTTGGTTTTATTTTTTTGCTCAATAGCACCAGCACACGTCTATTTACTACTTCTGGTTAATCAGGAATGCTTTGAATTGTGTTAATGCCGGCATCAGCACTAAGGCACAGAGCATTTCCATTTTGGGATACATCTTTTGTGCACCAGTACTGGGCCTCCGTGGAGCTGTGTCAGGCCCAGCTTTGCAGGGATTTTTTTTTTTTTTTTTAATTTTCTTTTTTAAGTGTGTTGTGTGCTTGTTTTTTGAAAATAAAGATCTAATGAAATGATCTCACTGTCATCTTGGGGCCAATCTGTTGGCACTATGGACTCATTCCCCTTGTGCCATGCAGCATTGTTGCTTTGACCCAGCATCCTGGCATGCTGCTGGATGGGGCAGGGTGCTGTTAGCAGCCTTATACTGCCCAGAGCTGCTTTAGAAAGGGCTCTCTCCTGCCCAGTGTGGTGGTGCCTAGAGGAAGATGAGGCTTGTTTATCAGCCTGCCCTTTCCTCCTGCCTTCAGGAGACAGTGTGGAGTGTAGGAGCTGCTGTGGGGTAATTTGTCTGTGGGGAGTAGTCCGGTCACCATCAGAGCAAGGAGCAAAGAGAGGTGGCCAGCACATCTAAACAGGGGGGGTCAAAACCCATCCCAGTCCAGATGGATAAATTGAATGCTGTACTTTCAAGCCATTTTTAAACAGCCTGACAAAACCAAGCCATCACCTGCATCAGTTTCTGAAAGCCTGGGCTAATTTGTGATCAAAGAAAACCCCTTTTTCTTTATAGAAGAGCACTAAATGCATTCCATTTACTGAAGGGGGCTGGCAGCACTGTGCCCAAGCTTTGTCAAAGGCTAAATTCTATGTTCTGCATTGAAACAGGCCTGGTTTAATTATAAACAAGGCAGCAACAGCAGGCAGGCCCGTTTCTCCACTAGGCAGGACAGACAAACTTGCCAGCACATAAGCCTTAGAAATGAGATGAGGTAAAAACAGGTGATGTTTGTCATCAGACATGGACATGGGGGCTTCTCTCTAATGCCACCTCTGGATTCAGTTCCTAATAACCTATCAGATCTGGCAGCCCAGTGGCTTTTCATGGGCTGCAAGTCATATTGGCAGGATCAGGTCTTGAAATCAAAGGCATTGAGACTGAGCTGAAGAGTGTAAGACCAAAAAATAAGAAAACAAATTGTTTCGTTTTCAACTCCAGAATTAAAGCTCGTATTTTTTCTAGACTATTCTAGGCTATTTCTGAGACCACCCAAAACAGTTGTGCAATTTTAAACCAAAATAAAAACAACTGTTTAGGGAAAAAACTGATGTGTTGTGGCAGCGTGGAAGGAGAGAAATAAAACCCTTGTTTTAGAGACTGAAGTTTGTTTGATTTATATGCACCACTTTATTTAGTAAAGATGAAGCTCCTATAAGCAGTGGAAAAAATTACAGCTAATTTCTGAAAGGCAAAGTCAGCAGCGAGTTTCAGACCGCCACTGCTTATATTTTGTTTCCAAATTCTATTTTGGAATCTGATAATTGAAACAGTATTTGCTGAGCCGGGTTGCAAACGCAGATCTCAGCTTAAGCCCTTTCTCTGGTGCTCCCGTCTGCAGAGTTATTAAGAAACTGTAGAGGCTTTGACTGCTGTCAAATGGAGAAGTAGGAAATGGGTCTGTTTTAAAAGAGAAATCACGTGTGCCACTAGTGAAGGGAAGAAGGGAGTTCACTTGCACGTGGTTTGGGGGCCAAACGCAACTTCTCTTCTTCACCCAGGTCCTGGGTTAGGTCTCTCACCACAGGGTGAGCTGGGGATGTTGCCACAGAAAAGAAAATAGGCATGAACTGTCAGTCCTAGCTGATGTAGGTGCGATGGAGGTATTGTTTGGTTTACTGAAGTTCAGGTTTCTGTCTGTTCCTGCAGTCTTGGATCAGTAAAAACGCTGAAGCCGATGCTAGCCTAAATCTGTTCAATGTGACAGAACAAGATGAAGGAGAATATCTGTGTAGAGCCAACAATTTCGTAGGCATAGCCGAAAAGCCATTTTGGCTCCACATTCGCAAACCAAAACCAGGTAAACCACAGACTCTGTCCCAAGGCCCTGGCAACTGCAAGAATGAGCTATAACATTTTTAAGAAGCTAGTGATTAAAATTTCTATTCATTTCGTATTATACCCTGTCAACTGATGCTGAATGGCTTTATCTTATTTTCTTGCTAATTTTTTTTTTTTTTACAAGAATGTAACAGCTATACAGCAATTGCCATGGAAAAATTCCCACAATAAAATGACTGTCAAATTTTGCTATCAACTCTTCACACTTTTATTCACTTCCTCTCCTTTAAATTGAGTGCTGATAACAGAATTGCATGTTAACGACTTGTGACGTTTAAAGCTCTGGAAAACCAGGCTGTTTCAAGATTTCACCTGTGAAACTGATACAATCAGTACACAGATTTCTGTCCTTTGGAGAAGTAATGGTGAAATAAATATCAACATTGGCTCATGCAAGGGAACATACTGAATAGAGAGCAGCAGCAATCTCCTGGGCTTGAGGGTTTGACTCCAGCTTGGAGGGTTTGGCTGCTGTGTTGCTCAGTGCCGCTCTAGAATAAAGTTCCTTAGAGGTACCTTCTTGTAATCAACCAAAGTTGTATTAGAGCATCAAGGGCTGTGTAATGAATATATGACTTTGAGATGCTCACTCTGAAAAAATTGTTAAAAAAAACTTACAAAATACTATGGACTAGTGAATCAAAATGTTTGTATGTTCCTCTGATCAGCACTTGAGTAATTCCCCACTATTCCCCACTACATCTCTCCTTTCTTCCTGTCTTTCCTCTCCTCTTTCTTCTCCCCAATCCTGTACTCACCCTACTAACCCAAAGTCAGTCATATTGTGGGGGCAATTTTTCATTTGGATGCTTTTGCTTGCATGCTTCTTTAGTGGGACAGAGTAAGAACCTGGTGAAGGGAACTTTTTTTTTTGCTTTTGACTACAGGTTGCTGAGGGGAATGAATAAATAAATGTGGAAGATGGGCCATTGGAAAAAAAAAACCCAACAACCCACCTTAATCTGCTTTTGAAATTTGCTTGTGGTGTCCTCACACTTGCTGGGAATGTGGCTTATTCTCTTGTTTTCCTTCTTCCTATATGTGTGTGTTTTTTTCCCCCTAGACGGCAGGTGTTAACACAACGGATAAGGAGCTAGAGATTCTGTACTTGCGAAATGTTACTTTTGAGGATGCTGGGGAATATACTTGTCTCGCAGGGAATTCTATTGGGTTCTCACATCATTCTGCTTGGCTGACGGTGCTACCAGGTATTTCCTTCTGTGCTGGCCTCTCCTTCACTCTATGAGGTGCTTTGACATTTTTCATTAGAAATGCCAAGTTCCTGCAGACCATCCCGTGCTTGGAAGAGGGCATGTTATCCAGGGAGGGCTCTCCTCTGGGATTTGCTGTGCTGGTGTTAAATCTGCACAGCAGAAGACTTCTGATGTTGCATATTCACAGCTGGCACTTTTTGGATTGCATCTCAAGATAAATTTTTGTAGTAGCAATACAAAATGCCCAGTATCTTTTTTTTAAATCCAGATAATAAGGACCTGTTTACAGCCTCTTTGTTAGGAGACTGCTAAGTGCCAGAATTAGGAGCTTTGTCTTCTTAAGACTACCAGTGGGATAAGGAAACCTCCCTATCAGGGGATACAGGGCACCTAAATTGTACGTGGGCCGTGGATTGTCTTATAAAGGAACCTTTCTGTCTTAATCTCATATCCCAACCTAAAATTAGATGCATAAGTGGTTGGTGTGAGTACACCCTTCCCTGCCTGTAGCATTATTTCCGCTTCACGGATGAACAGGCTGAGATAGTGATCTCAAACAGAAGGTCGAGGAGAGTCATCTGTGGAGAGAGCCCAGGAGTCCGGGCTCCCAGGGGCATTGCATGCTGCCTGCTCCAGCTGTGGTTGATGAAAGCTGCAGTGGGCTTGAAACCCGAGGCCGGAGTGACCTCAATTTTGTGGTCCTTTCATGTGCAAAGCTCTCATTGACAATGAAGCCAGTGCAGAGTATGCAACAGAGGGGTCTGCTCTCCCAGAGAGGTGAACAACGCTATGCTGTCCCTTCACCTGCAGAATCTGCCTCCAGCTACAGGAGAGGCATGAGCATGGTCCAGGAAAGCGCCAGCAATATTCATGTAAAATCTCACAGGTGCTGTGCCTTGCAGCTGGTGCAAGAACAGACCTGTAGTATGTTCATTAGACCCTTACTGAAAGAATACCAAAAATCCTCTATGTCCCACTTTGGCTCACCCAGCCATAGACCACATTTGGGTCCGTCTTGAAACCCATCCATCCCATGATGTGTTTAGGAACTGGAAACTTTGGCATTTCTAAGTCTGGCTTTTTCTGCGTGGGTGATTTGGATGTAATCACATTTACCAGGGCTCAGGGGTTTCCTCACACCCAGCCCTGGTGATGGTTGGATCTGGTGGTCTTTTCTGTGTTTATTTGCCAGCTGATCTGATCCTATTTCTGCTTCTGCTGTCCACTGGATGACAAATTGTTTCCTTTGGTTAGAAGATTAGTGTCTGTTCTTTTGAGAATCTCCTGATACTTTCTTATCCAACTGCTATGCTGTTTTTACAATGTATGATCTCACCCCTCTTATTCAAGCAAAGAATTAAGCAGAGGAAAACCCACCAAAAAGAAAAAAAACTGAAGTGGAACTTTATATTGAAGTCAGACATGGTGCAGGGCAGCCTCCCGTGGAGCAACAAGCCCTGAAGCTCTGCCCGCAGAGAAAGTGGAAGATACAGCCCATCTGGGGAACCTGTGCTTGTTAAACCCCTGACCACACCAGGGAAGGAGAGACATGGAGCACAGGGCGAGATGGTGTGATCCCAGGCACCCCCCATAGTGCCTGATCGCAGGATCTGGTGACCCTTTCCCACAGAAGGTGGCCTCTTGGCAGTGGCAGGCCACTGAGGCAGTCCCCAGTGTCACCCGCAGCCCTTTCTCCCTGGATACAGCCTCCAAAGACCTGATTCAGAGCTTGCTGCTGCTTCCAGGGCCAAAGCTCCAGCTGCTTGCCAAAGATGCTGCTTCAGGGCAGCAGAGATGCACACAAGCCATTAGCGAGCTGACCCTACCAGCATGACTTCATTATAAAGTTTCATACTGCTGACTGTTCCTCTGACACCAGCACACCTTTGGGGGGCTGAAAATCAGTCCCACTCTGGCTCCTTCCTCTGGTTTGTGTGCCTGTCCTGAAAGAAACAAGGGGAGAAACACAGATGAGCTTTGAGGTCCCAAAAAAAGTCTGGCTGTCAGGCAGCCACTGATGATGGGCTCATGCCATCACCATCCTGATTCAGCGACCACACTGAGGCAGGCCTCTTCCCAGAAGAACTGAGTTTTCACAAAATAATTATGTAGGCTGCTCTCCAGAGGCTTTTTCCATGTGTGATGCCTTGCCCCTGGGTATCATTTGAGCCCCTTGGTCCCTCAAGGCAGGCACTGGTCTGGTGGAAATCTTGGCTGGAGAAGCTGAATCAGCAAAGCGCAGCAAACCCCAGTCCTGCAGCCTTTGCACATCCCAGGCACCCATCTCTGTGGTCTGGATGTCTGGAGAAAGCAAGATCTGGGTCAGAGGAACAGCACAGACATGTGAGGATGCCTCCATCCTAGAGCAGCGATTTTCAACCTGTTGGCTGAAGGCTCATAGAAACCTTGGGGCTGCATCAAAGGACAGTAAAATTACTCTCAAAAAGGTAAACTGAACTAATTTTGTAGCTGCAGCCACAGGTAGAAAACCACTGGCCTAGGAGAGTCCCTGTCCACACTGAAGACACTCAGAAAATTGGCATAGTTGAGTAAGTCTTCCCCAGATTCTTGTGCTGCATATTTGTAGTTGTGTGGAGGCACCTGCCTGCCCCATCCTGACTGCCATCTCTTGTCATCCTGCAGCAGAGGAGCTCATGGAAATGGATGATTCAGGCTCAGTGTACACTGGGCTTCTCAGTTATGGAACTGGCTTTTTTCTCTTCATCCTCGTGCTGGTTGTTGTGATTATCTGCAGGATGAAAATGCCAAACAAAAAAGCCATGAACACCCCCACTGTACAGAAAGTCTCCAAATTTCCACTCAAGAGACAGGTAACAGAAAGTAGATACAAGATTCCTATTCCACCCTATACCTCTTTTTGGTTCACCCACCTCCATCCCCCACCCCCTGAAATTTTCTCTCCAGGTGAGAAGCTCTGTCAGAAAAACATTTCCCAAGAGGGACATGAGTTGGCTGCAGCCTAGGATTTTAACCCCCTTTTATTACTCTGTTTCTGTTCCAGTGGAGCAGTAGGTGGTGGCAGCTGACTCTGGTTCATGAGCAGCTCCTTAGCAGCTGTGTTTGTTTTGCCCTTGTCCAAGAGGGTCTGACAGTGAACCTGTGGATCATCTTGTGGGAGATCAGTTTAGTCCAGGCTCCCTGGTGGAGTGGGAATTTGGGGAGCAAGAGCATGTTTAATTGTGCTCTCACTGGTGACTTGAACCAGTTCTCATGGAGGTGGGAGTGGGTCCTCTTTCCATACACCGTTAGAGAAGCTTTGCTCTGTGTAATTGCTGAGGGACAGGAGCAAAAAGCAGCAGGTAAACCATATAGTGAAGGATGCAGATTTCTCAGCCTTGGCTACAAGCTTGTGATGGGGATTTACAGGGTCAAAGCAGAATTTGCACAGCCTGTACACACTGTGGAGACACACACAGAGCAGCCCTTGCTGGAGGGCACTGGCTGACCAGTCTCTCTTTTCCACCAGCTCAAAACCTGATCACAGGTGCCTAGAGCAGTGCAGTTCTACAAGGATGGGGTAGGGGGGCTGGGATTTCCCATTTAGATATCACCAGAAAGGTGTCAGTAGGCAAAGGTAGCTCAGAGCCCCTCAGTGATCACCACCTGCCCTAGGAATACAGTTGGCAATAACACTTCATTTGCTCTACCCAAGCAGGTGTCATTGGAGTCCAACTCTTCCATGAATTCCAACACGCCCCTGGTCCGGATCACGCGTCTCTCCTCCAGTGATGGGCCAATGCTGGCCAATGTCTCTGAGCTGGAGTTGCCTCCTGATCCCAAGTGGGAATTGGCACGCACTCGGTCAGTCAACCCCACAGGTCAGGGTCCCCTTGCCTCCCAGGAATGTCACCACCCTGGTACCCACTAACACACTGGCTTATTCCTACAGCCTGACCTTGGGGAAGCCGCTCGGTGAGGGCTGTTTTGGCCAAGTGGTGATGGCAGAAGCGATTGGGATTGATAAGGACAAGCCAAACAAGGCCATCACGGTTGCTGTCAAGATGTTAAAAGGTATGGGGAGTCCACAGAGAGCAGAAGAGCATATTTTGCTGGGATTTCCTCTCCTTGTCTCTCTTTTAAGTCTTTTATACAAACAGACACAATAGAAGAAAGCAGGAGCAGCCTTTCTTCCCCTTCACCCACATAGCCTGGGGAAGAGGGCTGTCTCCTTGGAGAGCACCTAAAAGTGCAAATCCCATCAGAAAGAAGGAATGGGAATTAACTCAGTTCTCTGCCAGGGGGTAATAGCATCCCTGAGAGGAAAGGGAACCCCCTTCACTTCCAGCCAGCTCTGTGAAGCAGCCTGCTCCTTACTCCTCCCAGAACCAGCACTGCCTGTTCTAGCAAAAGCTTATGCAGCAAGCTTAGGTGTAGTTCGCAGAAATTCAGTTGACAAACTCCTTCTTGAGGAGTTTCTTCATTGAAGAAACTTGATTCCAAACTCCTGAGAGATTAAAGGGAGGCCAGAAATGGGGGAGTTACTGGGCATCTTCAGCTGAGTCTGTTTCCCATCCTTCCCCCCTGTGCAGTAACCACAGACAATGCACAAACAAAACCCCCCTGAGGAGTTCAGCTCGGGCAAGCAGGGTGGATGCTCCCAACAGTGAACAGTGTGGGTTTGAGGTTACATGGGGTGACATCTTTAAAAAAATACTTCTTATCAGAAAAGGCTTCTTTTAATTTATATTTCCTTCAGTCTATTCAGAAATTGTTTTTGGAAGCAAGAACATTTCCATCTTTTCAAACCAAAACATGATCTTGGGAAGGTTTTCTTCCAGTTTTAATTATTCTTCTCAGAATAAAAACAAACACTGCCATATTTTGTGTACTATTTCCCTGTCAAAGGCCCACATGGAGCAATAGTGTTAAGTACGTCACAAAATACTTTCTTCCTGACAATTTCTGCTTTCTTCTCTTGCTTTCCTCAGATGATGCCACAGACAAGGACCTTTCTGACCTGGTCTCTGAGATGGAAATGATGAAAATGATCGGGAAGCACAAAAATATTATTAACCTCCTTGGTGCCTGCACTCAGGATGGTATGTAGCAAAAGCAGCTTGGTTCTTTCAGGGCCATGGGAGGCTCAGGTTTGACTGTCCCTTTTGGGTGATTCCTCACTGGCCCAAAATGTCCCAGATGAGATTTCAGCTGTCATCCTGGGCCCCAGACAGTGTGAGCTGTTCCTCCACTGGATGCTGATGGTGCTCTTGCTTGCAGGACCGCTCTACGTGTTGGTGGAATACGCTTCAAAGGGGAATTTGCGGGAATACCTCAGGGCACGTCGCCCACCTGGCATGGACTATTCCTTTGACACCTGCAAGCTGCCTGAGGAGCAGCTGACATTTAAAGACTTGGTTTCCTGCACCTACCAAGTGGCCCGTGGCATGGAGTACTTGGCATCTCAGAAAGTGAGTTGAGAAACCTCATTTGCTAGAAGCATCAGTCAGACTCGTGTGTTCAATGGAGGACAACTCTGGCAAAGTGGTGCACATTTCTCCCTTCCAATTTTTCAGTATGAAGTATCTTGGGTTTCTGCAGGGCTTCATTCATGTACAGAAGTTGCCCTTTGCCAGCTGCATCTGTAAGCCACACATCTGCACAGTGTAGGACTGCACTCGCTGTCACCTGAATGCCCAAAATGCAAGTAGAAGCACAAGCAACCCTCAGCTTGGTGCGTGTCCTCAGAAGCTCAGCCTCTACCTCTTGTAGAATTAACTGGCTTTCAAATGTGCAATCCTGAGGCTTGGGCAGCACGGGTCAAGGGTGAGTGTCACATGAAGTTGTGAGCTTCCACTATGGGAGATGTTGCTCTGGACAACAGTTGGGAGCTGCACACACCCCTGTTACCCCATCTCTCTTCTGAAGTTGCTGAAGATGGAGAGCACTCAGGAGGAAGCTGAGGTCCACATGCTTATGCCTCTCACCACCACATGAAGCTCAGTGGTGGTGGTGGTGCCCAGGATGCTCCCTGTGGAGCACTTCACTGGCACTGCAGGGTTAGACCAAGCTCAGCTTCAGATATCAGTTGTGTTTGGTCTGTGACTGCAGTTGAGGGTGGATGGTTTGTGGTGGCTTTAACCTCCGCTTCTGCAGAGTGCAGGCTGACGTAGCTTCTTTCTCAGCTAACAATTGTGATGTATTTTGGATGCACTGGGGGTGTCTTCATTTGAGGAATTCCTTTTCATTCAGACACCAGCCTGCACTCTTCTTCCTGGAGGAAGCAGGGCAGAAAGACAGCTTCACGTCCCAGTAGGCACCCATAGAAGAGGAGGAGGGTTGAGTTTGTCATCTCTGCATCCCCTTGGGAGAGAAGAGATGTGTGGCTGTGTCAGTGCTAGAGGGCTGCTGATTAGGTGTTGCTAAGAGGTAGCTCCCACCGAGCATGCATGATGGGGCAGTGACACAGAAAGTGAGGAGTTAAGCAGTGCCCACAGCTTTATGAGCTTGGGAGTCAATGAAACGCAGCTCATAAACCACACGGTGCTGCTGGTTCCAGGCACAAGCAGCTAACAAGCCCTTATTTATTGACTTGCTCACCTTTCACAGTGCATTCATCGCGACTTGGCAGCCAGGAACGTGTTAGTCACTGAAGACAATGTGATGAAAATAGCTGATTTTGGCCTCGCTAGAGACGTTCACAACATCGACTATTACAAGAAAACCACCAATGTAAGTACAGAGCTGCCAAGCACGTGCAGTTCTCCTGCTGGCAGGGAATTCAGCCATCCCTTCAGCAAGTGGCCCTTGTCCTACATCTCTCTTTGTAGAGGGGCTTAGTAGCAAGAAATCTGCCTGTGGCCTCACCTAGTGAGAGGGCTGTAGATAGACTGGTCACAGGGGTCCACCCAGCTTCAATTTTCTTTCTAAAAGATACTGGTGATGCTAGCAGCAGGTTGAGATGTCCCACCTCTGTCAAGAAGGCCCTAGACTAAGAAATACCAAGTTGGTTTTTTTTTAAATAAAGGGTAATGGAGCCCATTCCAGTCTTCTCTGCTATTGCACAAAGAGGTCTCAAGGACCTAACCTCTGGTCCCACCAGAGCCCTTGATAGCAGAATATCACTATTTGTATTTCTAGAGCTATGTGGCTTTTCACGCATTTCTCTCTGCTTTTTGCAACAGAGATTCTTGGCTCCATTACCAAGGGTTAGAAGATTGTCCCAGCCAGGGGCTGAGTCCTGGAGCCATTTGTAGTTTCTGAAGAGATGAATTTAGAAATGAAGGGCTGGAGAGAGGATCTGTGTCTTGGTTCAGAACCCTGCAGCAGATATTGATCTCTTAGCAAAAGCTGCAACTCCACCACAGTGTGAAGATGGCAGTGGAAGGTTGAGGGCATTGTGACTGCAAGGGGTCTAAATGTCCAGGCAGTCTTACAAAGCCCACACTGATCCTCAGTATAATTCAGTAAAGCTTTCTCAATTGCCAGGATTTCTTAATCATAAATTAATAATAATTATTGGGAATTTTAATCGTAAATCAGATGGATTTCTCTTGTTTGAGCTGTGTTGGACAGCTGAGAGCATAATCCCGTTTGTGCATCCTGCCTATCCAGACAACATCTCTGGTTGTCTCCTCCAGTGAGACAGGGGATCAGGACGAATCCATCCCATAGCCAAATTATGCCTCAAACATGAAGTAGTCCTTTCTGAGTACCTCCAGGGGCCAAGCAGATTCCAAAAGAATTATGATTAATCTAGTCTTTATTTCTCATATGTGATAGCCCATGTTTATGACCCTAATCTAGGATGGAAACCTGGGATCAGGCTTCCTCCTTTAGCCTCCAGCAGGATCAGGATTTGCATCTTAGTGGATGTGACCCTTGTGTTCACTGCTGGGAGTTTCCCCTTGAGTTCATCCTGAGCAGAGTTTGTACTTGGGGTCAAACTGCTTCTTCCAGCCAGAGACTGCAAGTGTTGTTCTGTGCTCTGCTGCACAGCTCACGGCATTTCCGAGCAGTGGATGCTGTTCCCATGCAAAGATTTAGATGCTCTGATATGTTAAACCTGCCTTGGCAGTGAAACGCTGTCCTCTACAGAGAATATTTACTGCAAAGACAGTCAGTGAAGATCCAGGGATCAGCTGCTCTAATCTGTTTATATGTGGCCACTACTGCTTTGCCCAGTGACCGGGAAGGCAGATGTGGCTGTTAATGAAAATGTTTCAAACTGGATTAGAAAAGAAGATTCAGTTGGTGCCATTGTGGCTGGGGGAATATGCTGATGGGATGTTCCCATTGTCTTCCTAATTACAGGGTCGGCTGCCTGTGAAATGGATGGCTCCAGAAGCCTTGTTTGACCGGGTCTATACTCACCAGAGTGATGTGTAAGCATACCCATGCATTTTTTAAAAAACAAAATCTCAGGGAAATCAATACCTATAGTACCTTAGAGGCAAATGTTCTGCTAAACACAAGCAGGACTCTAACTGCTGTGGTGCCTGCAGGATGCAATAGCAAATGAATCTACTCCAAGCTGCAGCTTTGCACACATGTTTTTATTTTACTGTTATCTTGTTGCTTTCATCTGAGGATCTCTAGAGAGCTGCTGCAAAACCATTGGAAGGAAGGCAGGTATTTCTTGTCCAGTTTATAGATGAGGAGATTGATCCTGCACTCAAAAACGTTTGTGCAAAAAAAAAAAAAAAAAAGCCAAACCTCCGTGCAAAAACAAAATTACTCTTGGCTTCCTCCATGCTTTGTCCCAGACAGTAACACTTCATCTTGACTACGTGGGATGAGCTTGAAATATTCTGTCTGCTGCTAGCAGCGTTGACCAGAGAATATTCAACAAATATATTCTGGGATTAATTTTGCTGCTTCATTTATTTGCCTTTGTTTTGCTTAGTCCTGTCATGTCTGTTTTAGTGCCTCTGCATGGTAAGCAAACAGCAGAGCCTGCCTTACATGTAAATCTGTGTCACATCTCAACTTCAGCAAGGGCTGAAGGAGCTCAGCGTGCATGCCAGATTTTTAAATTCACTATCTGGTCAATAACTGCCTTTTTTCAGTAATTCAGCAGCCAGCCTGCGTGCTCCTCAAGGCTCTCCGCATGCAGTTGGATAAATGAATCTTTCTATTTCTGTATTTTTTACATACTTTGGCTTTTCTTGATCTTAAATCATAGTTTCCATGCTTAGGTAATGCTGCAGTGGGCATGACAGATAAATCAAAGCTAGAGAACAGGAGAGCAAGCGTGCGTGAAAGTGAAACAGAGACAGATAATCTCCGTTTTTAAAAAAAGAACATGAAGAAGGCAAAAGATATTTTTGAAGAAGAGAACTTTTAACCAGAGCACAGCTGTGGGGCTGGAGTGTGTAACATTAGTGCTCCACTGATTTTTTGTTGGGGTATTTTACTCCCAGCTTGGGCAGTGAAATGAGTGTTGTAACAAGCAAGTTTTGGTATCAGCTTGCACAATTAGTGGCCTGTGGTTCCAAGCCTGCAATTCAGTGAAGCTGTGCATGAATAATTTGATTTGTTCCATTCAGTGGAGCTGGTGGAAGACTTAACAAAGAGCTGGGGGTAATAGATGGGCTGTCACCTATCTGATTAAATGCTCATTTCAATTTCAGACTTGGTGCCTGGGATTTCTTTGCTATTGAGTTGGATCAGCAGAGATCTCCAAGTAACTAGTAAAAATGGCCTAGGCAATTAGTCATGCTATTGATGACTTTGTTAGCTATGCATGGCTGCACAGGAATAAAGCTGAGCTGGGGAGGAAGGGATGTGAAGGGGGCTTGGAAAAAAACCTCATTGAATTTTAAAGATCTTTCTTTGGTTTCCAGCTGGTCTTTTGGAGTGCTACTATGGGAGATCTTCACTTTGGGAGGGTCTCCATACCCAGGAATTCCTGTTGAGGAACTCTTCAAACTCTTGAAGGAAGGCCATCGGATGGACAAGCCCGCAAACTGCACCCATGATTTGTGAGTGTGTGGTGAGGGAGTGACCTGTTTGGCTGCTCCCACTTCCCTCTATGGTCAAATGCCACCCCAGGCACCAGTGTCCCACCAAATAAACCACTGCAGGTGGGACATCCCCACCATGAGATTGTGGAGCTGGCAGTAGTTCGGTTTACCCACCCCAACACGTTCCAGCTCAGCCCTTGGATTTGTTTGGTGGGTAGCAAATGGGGGTGCAGCTATGGTGTGTCATCTTTAGGATGGTTCCTTCTGCTTTGAGAGTGTGGACACACTTGAGGGGATCAGTAGTGAGGGCCATGGTTCCACAAAACCCCCCTCCTCCTCCTCCTCCTCCTCCAAGCTGACTGTGCACCAAGGCCACCGTGGCTGAAGTTGTGTTGGCCATACGCTGTTCTCTCAGGCAATTTTGGGATGGGTGGGCAGGCAGGTGGGTGCCATTTAGCTCCACAGTGGCTGAGAGTCTTCTCTCCCCTCTCCTGCAGGTACATGATCATGCGGGAGTGCTGGCACGCCGTCCCCTCACAGCGTCCCACGTTCAAGCAGCTGGTGGAAGACCTGGACAGGGTCCTCACCGTGACATCCACCGATGTGAGTGTGGTGGGGAGGGGGAGGCTGGATGTCCCCAGTGGGGGGGGAACACCAGATTTGATGGGTTTGTCACCCTGGCAGGAGTACCTGGACCTCTCGGTGCCCTTCGAGCAGTACTCACCAGCTGGCCAGGACACCCACAGCACCTGCTCCTCGGGGGATGACTCGGTCTTTGCACATGACCTGCTGCCCGATGAGCCTTGTCTGCCCAAGCACCCCCCCTGCAATGGCATCATCCGGACGTGAGGACGCCCTGGATGGATGGATGGATGGACGGATGGATGGATGGATGGATGGACAGGTGGGCAGCACGCTGCCCATGGAGGTGCGAGGGTGGGGCGCCAGGGATGAAACCGGAGTGAAGGATCTTCCAATGGAACTGCGTGGTGGTGCCTGGAGATATGTGTTGTTGTCAAGCTGTTCAGGGTGAAAAAAGAAAAATTAACTTTTTTTTTTACTTTTTTTTTTTGTGGTTTTTTTTTTTTCTTCCCATTTGCTGTATAAAAAGTCAAGAAGCACTGTTTGTCCTGAAGGAACTAATTTCTTGCCAAGATGATCTATCATATATGATTATTTTATTTTGGGTTTGGTGGGGTTTTTTTTTTTCTTCATTTTTTGAGGACTTCTTTACTAAGCAGAATGTTGAAACTGGGGGTGCTGACCCTCCAGCCTTCGTGCTTGCATTTCGAGTGCCAGAGTAGCCGTTCTGTGCCTGCAATACGAAGAAGAGGAAAAAAAAAATCTTCCTTTTTTTAAAAAGAAAAAAAACACAGAACAAAAGAAAAAAGTGTAAAGAATGTAGAAATTCTTTGCTTATGCAATCTGTACATGAACCTTTTTGGTGGAGCTGAAAAGCCACGTTGCCTGCAGGGATTCATATATTTATAAAAATATCTATATTTTTGTTGTCGTCGTTTTTATAGCATCATGATCGTATTACCCAGCTGCATAGAAGGAATCCTTTTTGGAAGAAGATTAAAAAAAAAAAATTGAAATGCAAACCATCATGGAGAAAGGAAATAATAATTAAAAAAAAAAAAAAAGCTATCTAAAAAGAGACATTCAAGTCATCTGAAATGGCAGCACTTTGGCCTGGCTCAGCAGCTGCTGGTCCCTGCACGGGGCAGGGGGTGATGGGGCTGAGCCAAGGGGGGAGCAGCCCCCAGTGGTGGCCATGGGGGGGTCCCCAAGCAGGAGAACATCACCCATCCGAGAGCGGCGGGAGACCTGCCCACACGGCATCTCAAGCCACAGCCTGACCTTTGGGACCGTTTGTTGTTTGGGGGGAAGGAGGGGGTCATGTTGTTGCTTTTTGGGGGGGGTTGCAGAGTTCTGCTTGCCAAGGGGGAGGGGGAGGGCAGCAGCCCCTCCACCCACCCCTCCACGCCAGCGGTTTGGCTCCATCTACGTGCAGTGACTCGGAGAAAGAAGTTACGGGTACCTGTAGGCAAGAGCCTTTAACTTATATCAAAAAGGTTTATTCAGAGAATCTGTGTATATATCTATAAATATATCCTGTATATATATATAAATAAATATAGAAAACAAGAAAAAAAAAAGAATGTATAATACTAATGCAACATAAAGCAGTACTGAGAGAGTCTCGAAATACGAGCATTGCAATCTAGGATATACTGATCTGGGCAAAAGAAAAGATTGATTGTTTGTTTGTTTGTTTTATATCTTCACAGTTTTGTTTTAAAAATTGTACCTTAACATGTATATTTGTAAAGCTATTTATAGACATTAACATATCTGTTCATTGGTTTAAATAGCGTAGAGTTACTGTAAACTTTAAATTTCACCGAGTTTAAGGATGGGTTTTTTAACTTATTAAAATGGAGAAAAAATATATTAATCAAGTTTTTCTTTTGTGTTTATGGGAAATATTGAAAGAATGTATAGGTGTACAGTCCTTTAACAAATTACATTTAATGTTATAAATATATATATATATATGTATTCATTTTAAAAATATTAGTTTATCCTGGATTGCAGTGAGCAAAAGCAAATTTATTTTTCAATACATCACCAGTGGTTAAAACCAAACAGCTATCAACAGAGAGATGATTTTTACATATTTCAGAAAAACAGGGCCAAGAATTCTTCCATCAGTTTAACCACTGTGCATTAAGGGGGTGTGGGTGTTTATTTTTCTATTTTCAAATGAAGGTATTCTTTGTGGTCGATTTAATAACAAGTATGCAGCAAAGTGAAGTGTTGACTTTGGATGATGCAGGGCAATTTTTTTTTCCCTTTTGCCCGTACTGTTGTATTTTGGGCTTCAGGAATGCCATGTGAGCAGAGCAGCAAAGAGTGCCACTGTTTGCAGGAGAGGTGCAGCGACTGCGTATTTCTTTTAACTCACTGGAAAATGCCAGTGATGCCTGATTTTCTGTGTTTAAAATGCTGTGCTGTTTTGTTCCTCAGTGTCCTGTAGCTGTTCAAAAGCTCAGGAGTGAACAAGGGAATTTTAGTGTGGATCAAGCTGACAAGGGGGGGAGAGGGATTTGGGCTCAGATTTTTTTTGTTTTTTTGCTTTTTTGTTCTGGGGGGCTTTTTTGGTTTGTTTGGTTGGGTTTTCTTGTCCAGAAGACTTTATATACTACCATGAAGAGGCAAGGCACATTGCATCCTGAATTGTTTCCATTTTTCTCTGGTGCATATTACATATCATTATTTCAGAGTAACAGGATGACAGCATCTCATTTTAAGATTTTTTTTTTCTTCTTAGAGCCACAAAATTCTTACCCTAAAATAAATAATTTATAGTTTGAGGTTATTTCAATGGAAGTTTGAGAAGGTAGATTTCTATAGATTTTTTTGTTTTGTTTTGTTGGAATAAAAAAGAAGAAATTTTTGGTATTTTCTTACAAATGTCTGCTAATTGTGTACATTCCAAGTACTCGAAGCATTGAGTTTTCCTGTACTGAAAAAAGAAAATGTACAAAACTGTGCATGATTTCAAATGTTACTAGATATTATAAATATATATATAATTTATTGAGTTTTTACAAGATGTATCTGTTGTAGACTTGTTGACTTTAACATTTCTTATTCAATGCTTATATAGTTTTATAGTCTGGACTATTACCTTTAAAAGCTTAAAAAAATTAAAAATTCCAATTTTGTTACATTTTATACTGTTGATGTTACAATCCACAGGTTTGCATAGTGTGATTTTTTCAATGAGCAACTCTGTTCAGTTTATTTTAATACTGTATTTCTGTGCCTGACAGCTGCAGCTGTCAAAGGTGTGAGATGAACACTAAATAAAACTATTCTGCTTTTGTTAACATGGCAAATTTACTTTTACAAAAAAAAAAAAAAAAAAAAAAAAAAAAAAAAACCAGGTCTTCCAGGCTGTGGGATTTATAGTGCCAGGAGGATTTTTTTTCTTTTTATAGTGCTGCTTGGCGAGTCCTGGCCAGCACAGGTTTTATAGTCATAATAAATTTATAACAATTTTGGATCAAGGACAGTATTATTTATTTGTTTGTGGACATATTTATATCCATGAGCTAGTGTGTGCATGGAGGTAGAAAGGTTGTTAACCCCTGTTAATCCCTGACAGGATTAAACACATCGCAGTACCACAAAAGCAGGAATTTCTCCTTAAACCTCGATATGGGTTTCATCCGGACCAGGATGTCCTCCAGCTTGGTCTTCGTGGTGCTTACAGTGTTGCATTCAGCCCTTCAGATGCTGAGGGAGGTGTAAGGTTCACAAGAGGAAATCAGCACCAGTCTGGGCTGGGCACTAAGGGCCTTATCCTGCCCAGCTCCTAAGGACCCCAGAGAGCCCAAGTTTGGCTTCAGGAGATGAAGCAAGGGAGCTCTAAATTTTTGCTTTGAGAGCAGCAGATGACACAGGGCAATGTGTTAGCTTGGGAAACATTGGGACAGTCCTCACAGCACTTCTAGAAAATTAACAGTGCTTCAAGTGGTGCTGTTGAACTGAATCCCAGACTCCTTCATTTTTGCACACAAGTTTATCTGCCTCCATACATCACAACCACTGTTGCATCCTAGTACAATTTAAAAGAAAAAAATAAAATTACATGTTGTTAGGTCGTATCCTTGACATTGTAAGAGAAAAAGTTCTTCTAGCATTACTGAGATGTACTGCATTGCCAGAGTAGTCTTGCTACCTGGTATGGGTTGTTTTCCTGCTTTAAGGACACCCTTCTGTGTTCAGCTCCCACCATGTCCCATCAGGAGCAGTGTGGGCCAAGGGATGATCCCTGGCCATCCAAGGCTGCAGTTGGAGTGCAGCTGCACAGCCCTCTGCTGGCTCCTTTGCAAGTGGTTTCATCATAGCAGGGTGGTGAGGATATTGTGCACCATTTGCCACCAGGACTTGAAAAGCAGGAAAGGGGTGGATAGTTCTGCAGTTAGTTGTAGTCTGTAACATACCCATGCTTTATAGTTGCCACAAAAAAAAAAAAAAAAAAAAAAAAGTCTTTCAGGCATTCAGAGAGCACAGAAGTCAAAAGTCTCAGAGGGAAGTCTGTCCCAGCACAGAGGCTGACCCAGGCATGGAGCTGGAGTGATGTTTGCTTTCCCTCTTGGGTTTCATGATGTCATTCCTTTGCTGACCTTCACCCGCAGCAGTGTTTGCTTGAGGATTAGGGAGGAGGGGGTAATATTTTATTTTAATTGCCCTGCAGTGCCGTCGGTTCTTCGCCGAGGAGGAATATTTGACTGGAGTGTGTGATGTGCATTGAGCAATATGGAAAACAATCCCCAGGAACATCTGCAAAGCTGCTCAGTTGGGCTGCAGCACTGAGTGGAGGTCCCACCACAGTTCATCCTCCCCTCTGCTGGCCTCAGCCTCCCACCCAAACCATATGCCCTTCCCACAGGAGAGAGGTATTTTTCAAAGCAGAACAAATGTCTTTTTTCCTCTGTGGGTGACTGCATAAACAGGGCCTTGCTCTGGCCCCCGTGACCTGTTCCACAGCAACATTCAAACAAATTACGAAAATTGTGATTTATTTTTTTTTAAAATGTGTTCCCATTGGTCATGGCTCCATGGTGAGACAGGGAGGACTTGGCAAAAAGAAGAGAATTCTGAAGTCCTGCAGGTGTCGGCAAGAGAAAGCAACTAGAACCAAAATTATCAAAGTTTCCTGGTGGCTGGTGGCATTTAAAACTCCTTCTTGCAGAAGATACTCCTGCTAGTGGGCTCCTCCAAGGCAGTTCATCCCTAACCAGAGGCTACAAAACCTGCAGAAAGGGAATATGGAGGCACGGGTTGTGTTGTCATGAAAAAGGAATGTGAAAGGTGAATGATGGGATTTACTCAACACTGCAGAGCTACTAGCAATGGGAGGACAAAAGGGAATAGCCAGAGGAGTTGGCAGGACATGAAGTGCTTTCTAGAGCTTCATGGCCCAGGATCACGGGCTCACCAAGAGGCAGGGAAGGGATTTGTCACTCTTGCCTTGTGTTCTTTTCTTCCTCCACCTTCCCAGGCACACTGGTTCAAAGTATGGTTTCACTTTCTCAAGTTTCTCTGTTTCATCATCATCATGTTGTTTTTCACAAGCAGCATCTTGGGTGTAGGCAAGAAGATGTCAAGCAGAAGCAGCATCATTCCCTGCCCCAATAAGATTATTATCTAAAACCAGGGAAGAGATCAGTGTCATAGCATGCAGTGATACAATCAGTTCCATGTAACGATTGCATTCTTACCAGACCTTTTTGGAGGAGTCTGGCAGCCTGCAGGAGCAGGGGATGGGGAAGGAAGGCATGCAAGCAGAAGAAAGATGTCTTGTCAAATGTGCAAGAGGAACTGTCCCAGGAATGGTTTTGCTAAAGGCCATGCATGCATCATTCACCAGCCATGGCTTGCTCCAGGTTCCTCACCCCTGCAGACAAAACTGGTTTCTCCTTTGTCAAGGAGAAAGGACCCCAGCTGGGAGGGGAGAGCTGGGGGAAGGGGCATCTTCCAACTAAGGGCTGCATTCAGGTAGGCATTAGGCACCAAACTCAAGCCATGGAAGCAAGGGGAAAGTTGGCACTAGAAGAGTTTAGTGCCTCCACACCTGCATGGTATTGAATCCACTCTATAAGCTTTCAGCCAGAAAATCAGGCAACACAAACTAACACAAACACTGGGCAGAAGAAAATAACGCCATGGATAATCAACACATGACCCCTCTGGTGGTAAAACACACTCTGCCTAGCTGCTGGTTTTGGCATTTAGCTAAATGCCAGGTATGCTTGCCCCTGGGGCTGCCTCACCAGCATCTGCATGCCCTGGGGGCATGCTAGACTGAGACAGGGGTGTTAGGTGGTACCATTGCCTTACATCAAAGGTAGACACTACTTTTGGATTCAGTCCACCCTGAGCCAAAGTCAAGGTGGATGTTAGAGTAATTAGAGACTTCCAGATGTTAGAGACCGAATTAAAGAGCAGGATTCAAGCTGGAGTGGTAAAACTTGCTACCTTTTGACTCATACCAACAAGACCATCTGCCCTTTGATGGGAAAGGAGCAGAACTTGAAGTATTGATAGCAGAAAAATCAAGGTTGAGAAAGGCAATATAAACCATAGTACATCCCCTGAAGGGTGCCAGACTGGTAGAACTGGGCAAAAAACTCAAACCTATTCCTACAATCCCTCACTGTAGCTGCCTCAAGGAACTTTCCACTTTGGAAAGTTACTTTGCAAACACAAAGTGATGACAGCCTGCACAGCCCTAGCACAGAGCTCTGTGGGGAAGTGTTATCATGCACTCCTGACATCTGAGAGAGCTTCCTGGACAGCCAGGATCCAGCCAGCAACTTGCCACTTTCCCAGGAGCTGGCACATTAGCTCCATGAGATGGCTCTCCTCTTACCAAAAAAAGCCTGAACCCAATCCGAGAGAAATTCCATGTCTTTACTGGGCAGTACCACAGGTATCTTCTTTTTTTTTTTTTTTTTTTTTTTTTTTTTTTTTCCAATAGGCCAAATACCTTGTTCAAGAAATGACTCTCTCTGTTGACCTTCCATCAGACACCTACCTAGTCTGCTCAGCAAGGCAGAAACCCCATTTACTCGTTCCAATCAGTGTCAGTTTTTCCAGTTCCACACCAGTAATAAGTAAAAATTACCTAGACTTAGCAGATGTTGTTTGCAAGCAGATCCTGGAATTAAACCTGCTTTAGTAGCACTGGCAGGTAATCCCTTGTCATTGCTGGGCAGAGATCTGGTTTCATCCACTTGTGTCACCCCACAACATTTGACCCCACTCAGCTGTTTCTGTCCCACAGAAGATGTCAGACTCTGCAGTGATGCTTGGGGACATTCTGGAGGAACAAACTCAGTGAGCACTGATGGAGGCTCAGTGCACACCTCCATTACAGGGTCCCAACGAATCACCTTCCTGTCCTGGAGTGACAGGGATGTATCTTCTACATGGGAAGAACTTGCAGCCTCACTTGATGTCAGTGAGAAGTTTGTCTTGTGCTCCCCACTGCACACCACCTGGTCCAGCTAAGGGAAGCTACAGCAGAACATGAACTACGTGACCATGGACCTTGAGCCTTTGCTGGAAATAACTGACTAAGCACTGCTCAACACAAAGGCACTGAGGTGTTTGGCTGCTGAGGGCAACACAGAGACAAAAGGAGAAAAGCAGAGACAGGCACATGGATGGCAAGAGCTGAGTCATCTTCATAAGAGGAGGGAAAGGACCAAGCTGCCAAATGATTTCCTGGTAAAGATGCAATACTTTTCCAGGTACTTATGAGTTCACACTCTGGCAATGTGCTGCTGTCAGAAAGGGACACTCGCAGTCGGCACAGGAGAATTTCAAAGTTGTGGCTTGCTGAGTATGAGCTCTGGTCATACAAGTAATTCAGATTTCTGGTGGTTATTCTTCCTTGGACAGAAAAAGCTAACCTAACCAAGAGATGGAGACAGTAAATTTTAGGACAGATGGATCCGGTCATTGTAAAATTTAGTTGTGGAAAGAGCTCTGTTAGTATATACATTCCCAATGCTTCTGTTGGAGGTTTACTGTTTGCACATGAAAAACTTCTGCAAATACCTCCCAGAGGCATTTATGGTCAAACTCCTGGAGAACACCAGGAAAATCCAGAACTGGACCATCTTAATGAGACACTGAGGAGCATCCCTCTTCAAAAAAGTAATTCCATTCAGAATAACCCTCATCTCCTCAGCCTGGGGTCTATAAACACCCACCTGCCAAGCAGCCCTTCACAAACCACCCAAGGAAATAACTACCCAAACTACCCCAACAAGAGAAATTACAGAAATGCCTGAAAATTTGGTAATACCTTTGCAAGTATTATTACCTTCCAAATAGCCCAGGAGAGAGAAGGAGAGGATGTGCAATATATCCCTGGTGACCAGGGACTTTAATCTGGCAAAGCAACCACTGAGGTGTGGAGCCATCACACCTGGCACAGTGACTACTAGATAAAAAATGCAGATACACACACCACACACCTTGTGAGGCTGATGCTAAACAAACACCAAGATCCAGACATAGGTGCATGTCCTAGGCTGCAAGTGAGGAAAGCAAAGGAGCATCCAGCTCTCCTTGTACAGGCTGAGCAAACACTTTTATGGTGGGTGAGTGGAGCTGATGGAGCTTTTGACCTCCTCCAGACCAATAATAGGAAAAAATTGGTGTTTCTGCTATGTTCTGTGCCTATCAAGAGGGCAGGCACCTGGAGCTGTGACAGGTGGGCATCAATCCTCTTTTCTCTGCAACACTGTTTTTTTTCTGCTAGTCAACAAACACACGTATATATTAATATAGTTTAATCTAAGTGCTTGCTATTTATAATTTCAGTATACGTATATGTCGAGTTTTACTGTTGGGTAAATATTTTGGGAAAATGGATTGCTTACAAATTTTATTGAAATTTACTGCTAAGATCATAATACTGCCCTAAACAGGAGAAAGTCTCAGATGAGTTGAAACACTTGTAAATACAACTCTTACACCTCCACCTATCCCCCCTCTAATTAGCTCCTGATGAGATTTTTCATGAAGAGGCTTTCAGAGGATAGGAAGTACATGTGGACTTGCACCACATTTTATTTTTATTCCGAATTATTTTTTGTATCACCTTTTTTTTTTTTTTTTTTTTTTTTTTTTAAATAAACAGGAGCTTAGAAATTTGAGCCAGTGGGAACCAATTGGATACCAAGTCCGTGTCACGCAAAGCCCCGCTATCAGCTTTCACTCTTGGAGAGTGATTTTAATGATATTTTCAGGAATCAGGTTTGCAAAAGCAGGCTGTTACTGGGTATTCAGAAAACAGAAAGGTAAGTGCTGTAGTCATTACAACATTACAACACTATGGCTGGCACAGGAAGTCATGACTTTTCCATCAGCTTTCTACTTAAATGTACATTATATAAGAAATTTTTACAATGTAGAGAAAGGGTAAAAAATTACTGGCAAAAGGGGTGGTTCTGAGGTTACAGAATCCAAAATAATTTTGGTTGGCTGACCAAAAGCTTGTTAATTTTCCTGAACACTCCACAATCCTCATCTAGGTGGTACTAACTCATGTTTGCCTTGCCCAGATCTGTGTAGAACATGGATTTTTATGAAGAGGGAAGAATACAGGAGCAGTATAAGCCCAAGAGAAGTGAGCAGCTCTCCAAAAGTGATAGGCTCATCCTCATCATTAAAGTCAATCTTAAAAAACCATATAAAAGACCATCATTTTAGTTGATAGACAAAATCTCAGGCAAAGCCAAGGGAGGTTTGCTTGTGTGGGAGGGACTGGAGAGGTGAGTCCTCTGTGCATGTGTGAGCACGTAGAATAGGGCAGGAAAACAGTTGTTTATGCAACATTAAAGTTGAGAAATGAAGCAGTCAAGCAGTGCAACGTTAGGGTTGAATGCTCAGGTGTAATGTGGCCTCCCAATATTTTTGGATTAGCAGTGGTGGTTTCAGGTATCACTGTGACACCATGCAACAAGCAAGAGCTGTGAAACTCTCTGCAGCTGGGGCTGTTCAGCAACAACTCAATCTGTGACTGTCCTGCAAGGGCAAACAAAAGAAAAAAGCAACACTTTGAGACCTCACCACACTTTGGCCTTGATCTCCAGGTCTGTGTGTGCTGAGGGGTCACTCCCCACTCTCAGGAGCACAGAACTACACCTAAAATAAGACCATCCCTTAGCTGACCACAAAGTGTTTCAGTCTGTATGCCAGGATCCAAGTTAAGAATCTAAAGCTGTCACTGCTGATTTTAGCTCCTGCCCACTCTCTAGAGGGGCACCTGGGAGCTGAATCTCCCTTCCCACCTCTGCAGCCCTGCATACAGCATGGGGCTGGACCAACCTTACCTATTCAGCACCTCCCAGGGAAGCTGTGTCCTGCACCACAGTACCTGCTTTTTCATTATTCACTCAGTAATTAGCTATTGTTTGGAATATTGCTCTGGAATGCTCCTCACAGCTGACAGATATGTAGCTAACTGCCCCTTCTGGCACCTGGAAGTGGGGCTACAGGTGGCCCCTTATGGAGTCTACTTCATGTCTCAGGATTCAGCTATGCAGGACACCCAAGGCAAACGTAGTCCTATGACTTATGATGAGGGCTTCTTTCTTCCTTTGAGAATCTGTGGCTACAAAAGGACAGATCTTCTACATCTCTGTGCCTTTTAAATTTACTGGCTTACTTTGCATAGAATTGCAAATTATCAAATCTAATGCTGATCTGACCTTTGTTTTGTTTTTCTTTCCTCAATCTCTGAGTGATTCATTTGGCTCAGAAAATGGATTTAACTATCACTTGATAAACTGCTAATTACAGTGACTGAAAATTCATACTTAATTCCAGCCTCAAAGGAACCAATGGTTCACATTAAATATCAGATAGAAACATCTCACTTTAGTCTGGCTGTACATTTGCCAGATTTCTGTGCAAAATGCATGCGTGAGCAGGATGCAGCCAAGACAGAGGAAACCAGATATCACCAAGCTGTCAGGACCAGACATCACCAAGCTCTCAGTAATGCTCAAGGAGCATAACCCACACCACCCATCTCAGGCACCTTGAAGCTCAGGCACTGATGAACCAGATTTTGGGTGGAATGTTTAATGTGCACAGAGCAGGAATTTCAACAGTGAAATAAACCATTAATCATCAATATATCTATTTTCACATCTTAAAGTCCTGAGGTGCTGCAGTGAGATGGGCTTCTGCTAATTTAGTAGAGCAACAACAACGCAAGCCAATGGAAAGGTGTGAGTTTGCAACACATCCCCCAGATACACGGGGGCAGACAGGGCACAGTGACAAGTGGGGTCAGAAGAGGGACTTCTCAGATCTCTGTGTAGTCCTCTCAGATGGTGCCAAAGCTGCCAAACTCGAGACCTGAGTTTCTATAGGTGACTATTGAGGTTTACAGACACTGAAGCTAAAATGCATGTCTTCATAAGGGTTGAAAGCCCAGGCTCCCAGTGTAGTGCAAATTGAAACAACATATTAATTAACTGTCTAGTTCTAAGCATAACTCACTGCAGCAGTGGCCCTAGAACCTGGGGCATGAGGTCCTAGAATCTGGCATGCAGATTTAGCTTCTGGGCTCCTCCACTTTGCCTGGGTCGGGTGGCAGAAGTATTTCATATTTTGGACCACTCCCTTAAAAAAAAAAAGGCTTAAAAGAAAAAAAAAAAAAAAAAAAAAAAAAAAAAAAAAAAAAAAAAAAAAAAAAAAAAAGAAAAAAAAAAAAATTGGTATTTTACTGTTGCCAGCAAACATAGATTTAGCTGGCTCATCGTCAAATGCTCAGGTTTGAAACTTTGCTTTTTTTTTTTTTTTTTTTTTTTTAACAAGCATTTTTCTGCCTGGCACTGAACTCCACATTATTCAGTGTTCGTTCCAAAAAGCCAAACACTTTCATGTAAGGGAGACTACAAAGTGGACACAGATTATCCCAGTAATCTCACGTACAGCCATCCCATCCAGCTCCCACAGTGGGAAACCCCCATAAGCAGCATTTTGAGGGTTTGGGCACATCCCAGCAATTATTTTTCCTGCAGTGCTGCTGCATCTGTGACTCTTGTGCTGGAGTACGCCAAACACATCCAGCTGCCCCGGAGCCAGGGCTTTACCCCTGCTTGTTCACTAAAAACCCTGTTGTTCTGTGGGAACATCTGCTCCTTTATGCTCCACCCAAACACCCCACACATTCTTCAGAAATTTCTCTTTCTACAGGTCTGGTTGCTTTTTGCCAGCAGCAATGTACACACTTGACACGCTAAGAAAAAATATTTAACAGTAGCGAAAGAGCGTTGCTCATAAATTATTCTCTCTTCAGGATGGAGAGGAGCAAACGAACACTCCTGTACTTTAGGAAAGTTGTTTGCAAAAGGAAAGGACATTGACTGAGTCAGTTAAGGTGAAATACTTGCCATTCCCTCTCCATAATACGTTTCAAAAGCATTTATGGTAATTTACTCAGGTCACTGGATAAGTGACAGGGTGGCTGTGCAGCACCCTGGGAACCACACTCCTCCCCTGTGATTCCAAGCTCAGTGACACACTGCAGAGCAGATTTCTAGCTCTGCTCCTACCTTGGCTCCTTTGAAACGGGATGTGAATTTGGGGCTGGTTTCTGGACAGCTGGGACAACCCTCTTTCCTTAGTTCCCTGGTGGTGATCCATACCTGTCACCAAAGGGCTCTTGCTCTTTATGGCAGAGCAAGAGCCCTGCTGTCACTGCCATGGAAGAAGATGTTTTGTTGTGCGGGACAAATGCAGGATACAGGGTTTATAGAAGTTTTATATACTAACAGACCCCCAAATTTGCAATTCCAGCCAAAAAAAAAGCATGGACTTATTACTTTTTGGTCTAAATCACCAGTTGGAGCTCTTTTTATTTGACTTTTCATTGCTGAATTTAGAGGGTACATTTCAAGGACCTTTTACAGGTTTTTTTTCCTGCAACTGTAAAGTTTAAATGTAATTAAATATCACAGTCCCAGCATCTAAATTTTCAAAGAAAGGAATTGAAGATGGCAGTTACTAACTCTTCTGAGTTGAATTTTCACTCACATTTAAGATAGTGCAAATTTTTATTTTTCTAAATAAAGTTTTCAGACATGAAAATATCTGCAAGTTTTGCAAAACTAGATGATGGTCCAGTTCTGACTGCACTTCCCCACCCTTCTACTACTCTGACACTGTCATTCCTTGGAACAGAGCAGACTTTTAGATGTGGGGTGATGACTATTTCAAAACAGTCACTAAAACCTTTGTGAGAGGTGGTATTTCACTCATGCCTGCACTTCACATTTTATCGTCAGCCATAGGAAAGCAAGTGGGTGATACTGTAATATTTTATGGCTAGTTGTGCTGGACTTGTTGCTAGAACTTCCTCTTAGATGACCCAGCACTCTTCTTTGGAGCTTCATTTTGAGTTTGCAGGTTTTGCATGGTTTTCTCATCAGGATGCAAACATCTCTGTCTGTCTGAGCTAAGACAGGCAGACAGACTTCCCTGGGTTTCTTGTTTTCAGTCTCACTGTTTTTATTTAAGCATCACAAGGTTGAGATCTCATGGCACTGGGCAGTGCACAAATGCATGGCACCCAACCCCTGCCCTACAAATGGCTGTTCCAGCAGGGGCTGAGGTGGAAACAGCACTGAAGAAAGTCAGAGAAAGAGCAGAGGCTTCCCAGAACCTGAAAAGCCAAGCTCTGAACTTCAGACCCTTTAGTTACACCACTGCAAACCCCTTTGTTTAGTTATTTGCAGAATTACCCAAATGGTCTGAATGTTAAGCAAAAGAGATTGTTTGTAGGAGTTATCTTCAAGCCAGATGGCTACTCAAGAGTTGCCTTTGCTTGGATACTCAGTGTTGGGGAGGTTTGGTGGACAAAGTTTCTGCAAAACCTATCCAAACTGTAGCAATGTGCTTCCAGCTTTATCTAACCTCTCATAATTGTGCAGTGGGTTTCTATTTAAATTTTCCTCCAGTGTCCTACCAATGAGTACATCCATGCATAAGTGAGGTCGGTGCCTCAGATCTCACTCTTCAGCTCCAGAAATGCTCCAGGTGGCCACCAGAAGCTGAGCAAGGGCATTTCTCCCCTGAATCCCAGCTGAGCTGGTGAAAAGCCTTTTATGTTCACAAGGACTTCCCTGACCCACGTCACAGGCAGGGCAGCCCCACGGAGTCACACAAAAAGCCCTCTGTCTTATCAGCCACACTTCAGCCCTGTGACTGACACAAGTGGTTCCCAGTGTGCTGATTTTGGTTTGCAGGGGAATATTCAGACTGAATGTTCAGTTGTTTGAACCCAGTTCCAGCTCCATCTCTGCCATGTTTAATAACTTCCATAAATTGCTTAGTTCCTCCAGGAGATGAAATGGTTGATTGTGTGTGGTTGGCTCTGGCATCCCTGGTACCAGAGTGCTGGAATTTCAGCCATGGAGTGGGATGACCATCTGATTGCTGCCATTCAGGGCAAGCTGCAGATGCATGGAGGGACCTTTGTATCCATGTTAGCCTTGACTAGGGAACGAGTTTAGTGAAATGACCTTCAGAGCCCACTTTCCTGACTCATGCTACAGGATTCAGCAAGTCCCTTAGAAGTGTATGCATGCACTGCATGAGGTTAGGCCAGCAAAGACAAGGAATGAGAGGTTAAGCACACACTTCTCAGATCCTCTCTTTGTGCCCACTGTGGTCTTCACCACCTTTTTATTGCCAGCATTCCACCTGGCCTCATGCTAGAAGAGACACTGAGGGAGCAGTAATTTTTCCTTCAAGTTCTCCCAGTGCTCCCAGTAACAATGTTGTTGAGATAAATGGATGACTGCTCCCCTCTCTAACAAAACTCTCCATAAAGATGGCTGATAATTACAACCATAATAAGCACAGACACTGACTAGAGATGAATCAGTTGTGTACTCTTTACTTGTCTGGAGCTACAGATTATGTCTACAGTGGAAAAGTTCATCTTAGAAAATATATTCGTTAGCATGATTAGATCAACACCACCACAATATTCAATAATACTTTGCCTTTGGCAGCAAGGACAGCTGGGCAGAGCAGCATTTAACATGATGCTAGTTAAGGCATGTCAGATAATATCCTTTCCAACATGAGGCAGTCTCCCACAACAGACAAACCATAGCAAAGGAACCAGTTTCAGTGGTCACTGAATAAATGAAAACCTTTCTGAGGTTATGCATATGGGATGGCACAACACCCACCCAAGTAGGAGCTTCTCATAGCAGGGCCAATCCTACACAAAGGCAGCTCACATGAAGCAGTGCTAGAGCACCAAGCTACTTGTATCAACCAGAGCTCTGCATGCTCCCCGCAAAGTTTGAATACAGAACTGGGCATTGCTGGGAGCTCCAGCCTGTCTTGGGAACTCTTGGAAGTTGGTTTGCAGAAAAAGAAGTAATTCACAACCACTACAAAAAAATTCTTGACAGCAGATCAGTCATGTCCATGCACTTGCCACAGCTGGACTCACACCATCACCCTTCTGGGCCTGCCCCACCTCTCTCTGCACATCCCCAGACCCAGGGCACTGTTTGGATCCATGTTTCCAGCAAACTGTGGTCCCTGCACTCTGGTCATGCTTTCTCAAAGCCAAGGTTGTGAAGGTTTCAGTTGCAAATGCTGAATGTTATCCACTTGAAAAGCATTCTAATTTTCAAACAGCCCCTCTCCAGTGGTTGCAGACACTCTGTCTGTGCAAGCAAGTAATTGAAGAGGTGCAAATGTTCCAGCTGAATATCCCACATACTCAGGAATTGTTTCTTGGTCTGGTAGAGCTAACAAACCTTGCTGTGCCTAAAAGATGTTTCCTCAAGTTGGTCCTTAGACCTTACACACAGAGACAACTGAAAACTGTATTAGTTTAGAAAATGCAGACACACCCTGTAAGCCATTGAGGAGATGTAGGCATACAGAAAACTTCACAGCAGTGCGTTATTGTAGCAAATAAACTATTCTTAAGCCATGGTTCAGCACAGGTCAGTCAGCACAGCAGCATTGGAGCAGCACTGGAGAAGTCACTGATGAATATCAGAACCATTTGGGATTCACACAATGAACTGCAGAGTATGAGAAGCCAGCTTTGCCAATGCCTAGAGCAGCATCAGAGGTCTCTGAAGGCTGCTGTCACCATCTGAACTACATCTATTTAAGCTCACTTATGCATCAGGACACAGGCACTACAGACACTTTCCCCAGCTGTAATCCACTCCACGTGCTATTGTCCTGCCCCAACAGAGGATTCCTCAGTCCATGGGAACTCTTTCCCTTGGCAGCTTAGCCTGTTTTTCTGGTTTGCTTTGTGTTGCCATAGTGGCACAAGGCACCTTGTATGGCTACTCTGGCTGACTGTCTCCTGCCCAGCTGGACTGAAAAATTCTACCACGGGAGCAGACATGAAATGAAATGTCAGTGTTTCAGAACGATTTGCCCTGGCTTGAAAATAGCCAGAGACCTGGTGCTGCAAATGCCAGCAATCTGAAAAGTCCATGCACCAGAAATTACCTTTTCTTTATGGTTAGCAGAGATTTCTAACCAGCATCTCAACCTCTGCCTTAGCTGCCAGCTGAGGTGACTGTGTGGTACTCTGTGGCAGAAGATACATAGATCTGGGCTGGTTCTACATAGATCTGCCTGGGCTGGTTCTTCTCTTGCCTTCATTTTAAAGATGGCAAATTGAAATACATCCTAGCCCAGGTAAAGGACCAAAGACTCCAAAAGAGCCTGTAGCAGCGTAGAGATGGGAGCTCAGCTGAGCAACATGTCAGGACCCCCACCAAAAATCCTTTTTTTCTCCACAGTAGTGTCCAAGCATGCTGCCTAAATACCTACACACACAGGACACACTGCTACAGACCAGCATCCCATCTGTAGACCCTAAAGGAAAGAAACTGCTCTACAAATCCCTTAGAAACTCCCTCTGCCAACAAAATTAAGTAAAGCCTGCATTCCTTGCTGGAAAAAGACAAGACTGTGTGGATACAGCCCCTGTGGCCCTGCAGGCAATCACCTCCCTTTGTTCCCTAAGATTAATTCTTGTTTACACCTGTAAGACTTTTTCCCCATGACAGGTATTAAACATTACCAAGAGGTCTACAGAGTTCTGTTCTCAAGAAACCTGAGTTCCCAGGTTCCAATGCCAGAAAACAAAACATATTTAAGTGCTCGTGATCTTTGAAACCCTGGGGCATCAAATCAACCCCCCAACTCCATCTCCCATCTCCTGACCACATATCCCTGGTCTGTTCCCTAGCTGACTCTTCCATGAGCTGATTCAATGCACCTGAGCAGCAGAAGACAAATCTTCCTCTTAGAGAAAGGGGCAGCTTGCTGCTGGGCTAGGAGTGAACAGGCTCCAGAGCTGAGGAGGGACCTTGAGGTCACTTAGCCTGGGGCAGAGGTGGGAGGAGTGGAGGGTTGTCCTATGGGATGTCCTGGGTTATCGTTGGAAGGGTTCTAGGGTTCTCCTAAGAGAGAATCCTGGGCTGCCCAAGCAGTGACTCATGGGTTGTCCTAGAATGTGTTCTTCTTGTTCTCCATACAAACAGACAGGCCAGGTTTATGCTATACCTGTGCCAGAAGCAAGGTTTTTCCCTCTGCACCTGGGGACAGAATGGGAGGCTGGAAGTCCCAGGCTCCAGGAGGAGCTTGCAGCCTGAATCTAATCTGCAAAATGTCCCCAAAAGACATTTGGGGGGGGTCATGAGTGACACCGAGACAGCTCCCCACAGCATCCCACAAGAAAAACATCTTTCCAGTCACAAGTTTCACGATGATTTCTATTTGCATAGCAAGGAATTTGCCACTGGCAGGGGTTGAAACTCAGGAGCTAATGTACTGCAGGTTTATGGTAAATGAATGCTTCTGGAGCCATAATTCATGTTAATTGACAGAAGCTGTCTACAACAATGTGAAATATGCACATCCTAGCTGCAAAACAGGAATCCCTGTGTGCATTGGAAAACAAACACTGCTTTTTGCTTCCACATCAAATAAAAACTGCTTGTTACGTCTGAAATGAGGTGTGAATAGTCAAAGATGCATCTGTAACAAACCAACCAAATGCAAGAACTGGGAAAGGAATGAATGTACCCGAGAAACAGGCGACCATTCCCATCCATGCCACACTTTGATCATAAAACACACTGAACCACCACTGAGCTGAGGGCAATGAAAATTATCAGGCAATTACCATTTGTGTGACCCATTTTCATCACTTCATTTAAAAAAAGGGGCCAACTGAGGCAAACTGGCTTAGCTTCATTGACTAGAGAACAATCAGCCCCCTAAGATTTATCTGCTTGGAAAATACGTATATTCTGCGAGTAGATCCACTTTTAATGACTGAACTTGATTTACAGCTTTACAGATATGTTTAGGAGAAGAGGTTCAGTTTCTCCATGAGGAAATCAGTGAAACCATTGGGGGGATGTACCCAAGGGTCTTTTCTAGGAGTGCAAAGCCACACTTCAGTTGTTAGAAATAAAAGTTTGTGAAGTGACATTCCAAATGTTGTGTACTTGAGGGCAGCAAGGGCAACACCTTGAAAAAATCTCCATTTTGTCCAAAGGTACCACCACATCAGAATGCAGCCACCCTGCAAAGACATTTGTGTTTGACAATGTATTTGAAGGAGATTTTCTGGAAGTTTGAGGAATCCTTAGGCAAGAAAGTCATTGTGGAACAGTGTGGATTTTTTTAATTAGTTTTTTGACCCCAAACCAGTAATGTTAAGAAATTCCATTCTAGGAATCCATTCTAAAAAAAATTCTGTCTAGTTCCCATGAAAAATGAAAACTAGCTTTGAAGCTATGACAGCTGTCATGAACAGAATTATCTGCTTACATCAATAGCTGTAGGGGAGGATATTTGACCTTAGAAAATCCATCCTAGACTAACATTGCCAGCTTGTGCAATTAGTTCTCATTGCAGTGCTAAATAGAGGGGCTCTTACTCATTTTATTGGCTATTAGTATTATTGAACACTAATAACTTCAAAGGGGTGTATTGAGAAGTAAAGTCCTCTTTCTAGATTATACACAGGGAGATTTTTGCCATCAATTGACACAGCCTAGGGGTGGTCTCGGGGAAGGAATGTTCAGCAGGTTTCTTGTCCTTTTGCAATGATAAGCAACATGCCATCCAACCTCACCTGGACCTACCATCCAAAGCATCTTTCAGTCACCTTCCCTGAGACCTGTGAAAAACCCCATGGACTCCCATTGGCCTGGCTCCCACCATCTTCAGCAGAGCTCTCTCCAAAGCAAGTTGCCACACAGCTCCAAGACCTGGCCAGAGGTGGGCTGGGAAAAGCTGTGAAAGAGGAGGATGTAAGAGATGATGTTTCTCAGTTTGGAAGATCACATAAGGCTCAGGAGGTACTGTCACATGAAGGGTGTTACGGCTAGTTCTGGTTCTACCAGATTTTGCCCCCCAGAAGATCTTGCCATCATGCTGCCTAATTTTTTTGATCCAGAATCCAGCATTATATCTTACACTCCTTATGTGTCAGGAGGAGCAATGAGTGTCCTGTTACTCATTCACATGGCAGGACTCGGCCAATCTCCTTCACATCCTCCTGCATCCCAAGAGGAGACCTGGTACACTCAACATGAGCACTTGAGGACTGAGGCACTGCCAGTGAGCTCACTGCAGCCAGGATTTGACCCAGACTGCCTCAGCTTGCCCCTTTCATTAGCAGAGCTGTTCTGCTGGTTTGCTCCTGAGCAATGAATGAAGAAAACAGTGAACAATGATTCCCTTCCCGAAAGCCCTGAAATCCATGAGCCCAGCCCTGCAATCATCGCTCCCACCACTCTTCCTTGACTTGCACAAGAAATTCCACGTGTGGATGAGGCTGGAGGATTTTCAGGATGAGACGTCAGGTAAACCTGATCTGACCTGACTCACAAAGGGGGAGGAAGGATCTCCATCCAACTGGCTTAGGAGGTGGCTCATCTTGCCAGAGGTACCTCATGCCAGTTCCTTTGAAAATGAAGAATTAATCATCTTTCTGATTCAGTTAAGATACTCTTAGATGGGCAAGGAGAAATGAGTCAAAGCTGAAGACACCATCAGAAAGGAGTGGAAGAGGAACAGTAGGTGTTGGGACAAATTGTTCTCATCAGAAGCTCATCTGAAAAGTGATGTGGAATTGCAGGAGGTCGGTGTTTGCAGCTAACAGTCAGGCCTCTGAAGCTCTCTTCTCCCTCCCCAGCCTGGATGCTGAGTGAAAGCACAGAGGGCTTTTCACTCATTTTGAACCTGATCTTGCACCATTCACATCATCCAGGCTTTGTGACTAGCCCCAAGTTTACAGGTGGGGAGGGAGCGCAGCCCCCTGCATCCCGCCTAGCCTGACGGTGGCAAAATGAGCATTTCTGAAACTTGTCAGCTAAAATATTTGAACAAGCAGGTTTTCAAATCCCAATGTGGACAGGAGGAGCTCCTTTTTAGCAGGTGTTAGGAGGAAAAGATAAAGCTGCTCAGTTGAAAATATGTCATCTTTCATTTGGAAATGTGTCAGGACAAGTGTGTTAGCACGTTCACGCCAAGTCTGGACGAGCCCTGGAGGAGTAGAATGGCTGAACTAGCGAGGAGGGGGAGCTGGAACTTGATGTGGGGAAAGATCCCTGCTGTAAGACTTTGGGTAGGGGAGAGGAAACAACTAACCTCTCACAGGAACGTTTTAAAAACAAGGAGTTTAGGAAAGGAGATTGCAACTGCCTGCATTTTACACCTGCTCCAAGCAAAGTCTGGGGATCACGTTTGAGGTGAGCGTGGCCACACAGATCTGCACAATTCTGCATGAGGATTCCAGAGGCTGATGCCATTGTGGAAGCTAAACTGGGCTCAGCAGCAGTGGGACCACTACAGGACCCAGACCAAGATGGACAGAGCCAGAGAGGAAAGGGGTCACCTCCGAAGAGCTCAGTATCTTCTTGTGCTAGCCCCTGCTGCTATCGCTGCTTTGGCACCTGAGCTGGAGTTTTGGACCCTGGATGCTCAGAGAAAAACCCAGCCTAGGTATCTTTATGTCCTTCCATCGATATCCATAGCAGAGCTTCAAAAGCAGGGTTTGCTTCATGTTTTTCTCCATGCAAAGTGGCTGCACAGTCCCTTTCATTTGGCACTTACCCAAGCAGCTGCTGATACAGTCCCAAGGAGACACAATAAAAAGACTGTAGGAATGTACAAATTCCATTTAATGTGGAACAAGGGACCAGTTAATCTGATCCCCAAGGAAAACAAAGGTATTTATTTTCATGACAGTGTGGTGAGGGCTTCTATTTCAAGCCAAGAACAGCCCTTATCCCTTGGATCCACATTCCTTCTGTGTAGACATGCCTAAATAGCCAATTTGGAAGCCAGCTCACAACCTGCTGCTTGCAACCAGATTTTGTACATTTTGAGCCATCTCTGTCTCTAGCACAAACAAGCCACAGAGACATCTAACAGCGAAGACATTGTGAATTGGGATGCTCAGATTTTTATTCTGTTTCCCAGGTACACTGGGATTCCTCTCCCATCTCAACAAACCCAGTGACACATTGAGTGTCCTCTTAAATGGATTAAATGGATCTTAAAGGATTATTAAACACATTTATGAGGTCTGAATAATAAAAAATACTAAATGGCCAATGCCTCAGTATCCAGGACAGATTTCTACAGCTACATCCCAGTCCACAGGCTGCAGGAAGAAATACTTAACTCACGGTCTGGGTGAGCAGAACTAAGAGAATATTAACATTAGCACTAATTACTGTCACCACAGCTTTCACTCTATCCTGTTCCTCCAGGTCTGTGCATTAGCTCACAGTTTCCCAGGGGAAAGCATTGCAGCCTTCCCTGCCTTGCTGCTCAGCCCTGCCAGGTCTCCAGCTCTCCTCTCCATGCCCTGTGCCGGGTATCCAGGCACTGCTGTGCCCACTCCCTGTCCCTGCTGCCACAGCTGCAGTTGTGTTGCCAAAATATTGGAGTAACAACACTGTGATTCTGAAGGTACATCGCATTTTTAATTTCCTACTTGATGAAAAAAAAGTTGCTGAAATCAGCTGCATTTTCATCACTGAATTTAAGTGGTTGATCAAAGCTCTGTTGCTGTGCAGGACCAGAGTGACCTTCTCCTCCTCCAATAAAACAAGGAAAAAAACCAATTTTACTGCCCTAATCCACTTAGGACATACAAGCCCCCTGAAGAGGGACTTCCACCATCATGTAATATCAGGGCAAATCAAACATGGTGTGCTAGCATGAAGCACAGCAGCCACTGGCACCTTCACCAAAAAAACAACCTGAGGGGAAGGTGGAAGCTCTCAGCACCATGGCAGCCATGGCACCAGGCCAAGAAACAGCAATCTTGGATTCATCTCCATCCTCAGGGCATTTGAGATTGGGGGGGCTCAAATACATTGCTCCTACAACAGTGTCCAGTCCACCATGCTCAGGAGAAGCCTAAGAGAGAACCTCTCTGCAGTCAAGAAATGAGAGTCAAAAAAGAGAGCAGAAAAGGAAGAGCTGCCTTTAGTCTCCTGGCTGCAGCACTCAGCCCTGAAGAAAGGGGAGCTCAAAATAGTTTAAAACACAATCTTTTGGGAAAAACAAGACATCCTCAGTTCTTTACCTCCAGTGATTTTAGTGGAATGACTTACACACTTTGCAAAGTTGACACCTGAATTTTTCTAAGAAGCAGTGACAGTACTGTTTAACTCTTTCCAGAGGTTCTGATTTCTTTTTCTTATATGAGAAAAATGCAGTTATTAGAAAGAAGTGGAAACACTTCCAAGGAAAATCCTTCTCTCTGGTGCCTTGCAGGGCTCACATAAAAAGCCAGGGAGTGCTGGTGGTGTCACTGATGCAGCAGGTCAGGTTGGCCATGGGGACCAGCAGAGCAGGTCTAGGCTGCCCACAACCCACACTTGGCAAAGGGTTCCCCTGGGAGCTCTGGGCAGGCCATTACCAGCACTACAAAGAAGAGGAAAAAAGCCTCTGGTTACCCCCAGGCCAAATACACTTGGTTTCCACATAAGAAAAGTTCTCAGCAGTTTTGGAGAAATGGTTTAGTAAGGTCTAAGTATCATCAACCTGAGCCCAGGTCCCAAGCTCAGACACTGAGCCAGACCAATGCATGACATTACAGGAGAAAGATGGGAGCCTGAGTGTGGACACCAACCCATCCATGACAACACAAGACCTGTGCCACATCCCTACCAAGCTTTCTGAGCTCAGTTCTTTTTGCAGGGCTTTGGGCATGGCCAGGTGCTCTGACATCCTGCATCAGTTCAGCACGGCCAGACAGCCTGAAACACACTGAATATATTCTAAGTAGGACACAACCACTGTTGCCAAGGAGTTAATAGTCCAAATGCTCCTTACAAAGTGAGCTTAACACCATGATGCATGGGGGATCCATGGTAGGAGGGCATGTTAGTCAGGCCAAACTCCAAATCCCATCCAGAAGATCACATTGCTCCTCCAGAAGTCCAACAATGGAAGCAAATAAAAAGAGCTTCCTCCCCGGAGGCAAACAGTTCTGAGACACCTACAGACAGATATGGCTGTGTGGAGGAGGGCAAGACAAAGTCAGTCTATCATCTCTGTGGCTGTATATCTAGGCAAAGCAGCTTGTACACCACTTCAGGACACAAGGACAGACAATTGCTATTGCACTATCCTACGTGCAGGCTGAACCTGGCTGGGCATAATTGAACAAGTTCTACCTCGTAGAACTGGAAAAGCCCTTCAGACACTGTGGGCTGTGTGTGGTTTGGTCCTCTCCAGTCTCTACATGATGGATCCAAAGCAAGTATATGAGGATCTCATCTCCAAAGAAGCAAAGGAAACTTGGGGGAGGTTGAATGAGTGTCACAGTTCAGCACTGGCCCGGCAATTAAACCGAATGACAGCTGCTCTGTCTATATCCCCCTCTCCTCCCAGATAGAGAAAGGAGAGAGAATAAGGGAGAGACATGGATTGGAAACTAAACTACACAACTTTAATGAAACAGTAATGATAAATGGGAAAAATTACTAAATATATACAAATATACAGGAAAATTGATACCACGTTCCTCCCCCCTTCCCCCCAGTAACTCTCACATCACCACCGAGGCTGCAGGGCAGCCCTGGGAAAGTCCAGGCTGGACTCCTGGAGTCAGCAGCAGTCAGGATCTGGAGGCAGGAACACATGGATTCAGGGGGGCATGGATCAGGACCACAGGGAGACAAATGGATGGAATCCTCCCAGGATGCCAAAGCAAACAGGGACAGGGGAAAAAGGGGAAGCAGGAAGGGGTTTGACTCTCGTGATCCCTCAAATTTATACTGAGTGTGACGTGTATGGGATGGAATACTCTGTTTGGTCTATTTTGGCCATCTATCTTGTCCATTCCTCCCTAAAGGAGGGTTTCAGGTGTGACCTCTTTACTCCTTCTCTCTTTCTGGAGGGCAAAATGTTCCTCAGAGCTGAGCAGTGTCCTTGGCTCTGCACACCAGTCTCTGGCTGTAACTATAAACATCCAGTGTTATCAGTCCCAGAAGCAGACACTGTCTGAGAAACTTGCTGTTAATTCCAGCAAGTCCAACCACTTACAAGAGACTTAGCTGAAAGCAAAAGTACAAGACAGAAAATCACCTTTATCCCGACCCAAACCAGGACAATGAGAAAAATGATAGAGTCTGAGTTGTTTAAAGCAAGGATCATCTTTTCCTTTTGTATTGTACAGTATAGGATACCACAGTTGCTGACTGACAAACATAAGCCTTTGTGTAATAAAATAACAATAGTAACAGCAGGCCTGGCCACTTTAGAAAAAATGAACAAAATATTGTACATTTAGGTTGAGTATCAGTTGCTGGCTTTAGAGTTCATTTTAAAAATGAGTTATTTCTCACAGGAAATTACAGATGTCACATTTCTGAAGTTTGATGAGAAAAGACAATATATTTTAGATACAATCCTACTTTAATAGGAGGGAGTGAAGGCATTATTATTTTTTTGTATCTAGTTTCTGTGCATGCTCAGCCTTTTACCCAAGGGGATTATGCCTCTGTCAACATATTCACATTAAGACTGCAGACAATTTACTGAAATACAAAGTATTCATCTTAATACAAAAGTAAACAGTTAAAGTTCTGTGACGTCTGCACTTTACAGGGGATGAGACGGGATGATCTAATGGGCCCTTCTGGTCCTACTGGCTGTAACTCCATCAATGAACGACCTTTTGGAAGTGATTTTTATTTTTGGCTCCTGTGCAATTCTTTTTGTATCTTCACTAGGCAAGGAGAAGTTTAAGGAAAACAAGTTGAATTATAGATCCACATAGCAATATATAAATAAATATGCAGTGGGTTTGCTGACAAATTGAGGGTATCATGGATCAGCAGTTTTATTATAGTCTCAGAGAGAACAGATCAAAAGACAGATCAATGCATCAGCTTTTAGTTCATTTTAGATGGCACACTAAGGGATTAAGAACTCAAAGGATTTCCCTTCAGTCTCAGAGTGTTTCCAGAACATGTAACAGTTTTAGGTCAAATTATAATAATTAACTTGAGATAGCATGTTGACTGGAGAGGAACTTTGCCAAAAACAATTGTGCACATCACTAGATACTGACGTTTGAATTCAGAAGGGAAACTTGCTTTAGCTCACCCACAAGTTTATACAGGTTCAACCATTAAAAGGGAGGTTGGTCTTTGCAAAACAACAAGAGCTGAAAGTTGTAATACTTCCCAAGTCAGATGGGGAGTAGTCCCAAGAGCATGATGTATAAAGCAGCAGAAAGAATGTTTAAACATACATGGGATCATACTGCCGTGAAGACAGACATGGCCTCTTAAAACTCTGATAATTAATCTGTGACTGGATCATTAATCAGCACTTATATGTTATTAGAAGATCCTCAGGAACCTGGTAAATGCTGAGACTTATTTTTAGTAGGCAACTTGTCTTTGATAATGAATAGAGGGACACGGGAAAAGAAAATACAATCTCAGCCCAAAGTTGAAATTTTACATCCTCATTAGAGAGCTGCTGTATCTCAGCCAGGTGGGATGACCCTGCTGCAGGAGTCATGGGTGATACCACACAGCCTGCATTAAATAAAGAGCAAAGCTGTATTAAGAGGAGAAACACTCAGGTCCACAAATAGCTGTTTTTTAAACAGAAAATATTGACTCCCTGTTGCTCCATACCCAAGTGAGCAAGCAGAAGGGAGCTCAAATATCTCTGCCGGCCAGACTCAAGTTATATTCAATTTTCTTTCAAGCCACATTCCTCATACTTCAAACTGTCATTACTTCCCTATCACCCCTGCAGGCTGCTTCACCCCTTCAGAGGACACAAGGCAGCTGGGGAAAGTCATTTCATTAAAATAAAAGTACAAAAACAAAACAACAACAAAAAAAAGGCAGGCATCTAGGCTCTGGCTTGAAGAATTAGACAGTCCAACAATCACCGGGTCAGTTCACATTAAGCTGAACAAAGAGCAGATGGCAAGAAGAAGATGAGCTAAATGGCTCGGTGGCCGCTGCCTGTCCCTAATTCTCTGTTGACTTTCGCAAGGGCCGTGCCGGAGGGGGCTGCAGCATTTGACCCCCCGTTTCCAGGCGCAGGCGGGGAGCAGGGGACACATGCGGCAGCGTTAAATAGGCGACTCCATCCCCGCCTGCCCCCGGCCCTGCCATGGGTGACTGCTCTCCCCACTCAGCCTATCAGGAATTTATTGCCTCTTCTCCATCACCCGGCAAAAGAAACCGTCACACAGATGTTGGCATTGTAACTCATTCAGTGTCACCGTGGGGTTCTCCGCCATTGTGTCCCCGGACAAAGGGGCGGCATTTGTTGCGGTTCCTTCGCCCCTGGTATCGCCTGCCCTTGCACTCCCCTGCGCCGGAGGCAAGGCCCGGAGAGGAGCCGGCAGGAAGGAAGGATTTTCTGCCTTTTGTGGGCTCTTTCTGTGCAATTTTTGTTCTCCGGGACGGCTTTTGTTGCCCAAGGTAATGATCCTTGGCCCTTATTCATATCTCTGCTTTTGTCCGGGGCCCTTTGTAGGCAATGCACCGGGGGTGAAACCCGACAGAGGCAGCACCAGGGCCGGCCCCTGCTACGTAAACAGCCATAAATAACCGGCTGTGACTTATGTACGATGAAATCGTCCTTGCCAGGGTATTGGCAGCAGGTTGTGCAAAAGGTTTCATGAAGATACAGCAGAGTCATCCTGGCTCCACGTAGCATCCCCAAGAACTCATGACTGCAGAGGTGATGGGGTAATGAACAGCATCCCGAAGCCTGGTCAGGACAAGCATCTTCACAGCCTGTCCCACGGCCATGGATTCTGGTCCCCTGGGCTTCTTGAAGGGCATGCACACTCCAATCCATAGGGAAGGCAAAAAAAAAAAAAAAAAAAAAGGCTTTTTGTCAAGCCTCTGCTGAACCTCCTGGGGGTGTGATCTCACTCCTGTGTGATCCCTCCCTGATGCCCGTGAGGGGACAAGCTGTCAGGAAACAAGGGCAACCCCGTCTTTAGACACGTAGGCACAGAAATATAAACAAAATTAATTTAATCCTTAAAAGCAGAGTTTCTCCAAGGCCACCTCTGCTAGCACCAGTGGTGGCATCCTCACCAAGCTTGGGCCAAAAAGGCAAAACAGGGAGGGGACAGCCCATGGGGACACCTCTCTGCACGGAGGCCTCCCCTGACACCCAGCATGAGCTTTGCTCCAGCTCCCTCTGTGGAGTTCCCCTCAGGGCTGCAGACCTGCAAACAGTTATGCAAGTTCTCACATGCATAATATTAAGCATATTTGTTTTTGTTTTTGCAGGTTCAAGGCCTCAGAGTGTAAGCTCCGGAGGGTAGGGAGGCTCTGCTCTTCAGACATCTAAGGCACCACACCCAGCTGTGAGGAGAAGGGATTTATTATTTTTTTTTTTAAACTTAAAACAAAAAAACAAACAAAAAAACCCCCACACCAAATAAAACCCCCAAACTCCCATCCATCCGTTCAACAGCAGCAATGGTGCCAAATGAAGTCTTTCCACTCATGCAATTTTTGTGGTCTAAAATGCACCATGTGTTTAACCACGACTCCTTGGCCAGTCCTTGCAGCACCCAGGTTCCCAGGTGGTCCCTTGTCCCAGCACCGGCCAAGCCTGTAACTGTTTGGTTTCTAAGCCCAGGGCAGTAAGGCCAAAGTGGATACAGGCCAGATATTATATAGTCACACACAGGTCTATATTATATAAAATACATACTCACACATAATTTATGTATATAGATACACACATGTATATAAAATTATATAAACTCACACACAATGTGTGTGTTTAAAATAGAATCTCCCAACCAGAAAATAAAATATTTTACTGCAAAGTGAATGGATTATTTTAATGTTTAGGAAAGCGTGTTAAAATAAATCTAGAACATTAATGAATCCCTGTTCAAATTGGATGAAACACAGTGCTTCTTACTAACTGCATGCACATTTTTTACAGTTTATTTCTGTCAATGCTAATAGGAAAATCTCATTTGGAGAGAAATATTATACTTGCTACAGAAGAGGCCTAAGTCTTCATGGCCCACCACACTGTGCTCAGCACCAAACCTATGGCACAGAGGATCTGGAAAACCCCTGGCCTCACTGAATGCAAGCTTGAAAATCAAAACTGAACTGCAGCACAGAAAGTTCACACTCCTGGTTTGGTCTGAGGATAAACTGGGAGAAAGCTTGTTCTCCAGACCCCTTTTTTTCTAAGCTTTCCCCCCAAATAGATGCCAATAGATGCAGAGAGGTGCCTGGTGTCCTCACAGGCCAAGTGGTCTCCAGGAATAAAGTATTTCTCCATAGGACCTATGATACTGTATGTGATGCTTGCATTTGAAGAGAGGACCATCTCCACTTAGAGGACCACCAAGAGTGGAACATCTCCACTTAGCACCCTGTGTTGTTTGACAGAAAGACCCTGGTGAGGGTTGGCAACCCAGCCCAGAGAGGGTTTCTTGGTGGAGGGAGGCTTTGAGATCTCAGACCTTCAAACAGAAGCCACGAATTGTGTGGGCAGGTTTCCCAAAGAATTATCACACCCTGTTTTTAGGGCTTTCAGCTGGGAAGGGGAGAGTCCTGGACTGTTCCAGTGGCAATTTAATTATTTTATACAAATGGGAACATCTTTAAAAGTTTTAGAGCCTGGGAGAGGCTTTAAGAGCTGCGTTTGGACATTTTTTGGGGGAAAGCGAGTTCAAGTCTCATCAAGCAGAGGAAAATCACTCATGGGAGTCTCCCATAGCCCAGATGAATACTTTAATTACTGGCCTGGGCACTGGGAGGAGGTGGGGAAGCACAGCATGACATCTTTCTCCAGTTCTACTGACAAAAGTGATTAACCCTTCTTGGGCACCAGACCAGCCTTAAGCTTTGGGCCTCTCTTCACACCAGCCACCTCTGGCCCATGCAGAAGTAACACACAAAGAAAACGGTAGAGACTTTTCTGAGGTGGTGAGGGTAATAAGGGCTCCACTAAGCTTCCCCTGTGGTCAGTGGCCAGAGATGGGATTCTCCAGAAGGCAAACACAACCACTGAAGATGCAAATTTCCTTCCAGAGGTGTCTGTCTCCTCCCACTGAAGGGAAGAAGGATCCCAGGCCACCAATCTTAAGAAAAGGAAACTTCTCTGGTGCTGAAGGAAAGTGGGATGAATCATAGAATTATAGAATGGTTTGAGTTGGAAGGCACCTTAAAGATTGTCTGGTTCTAACCCTACTGTCATGGACAATCTAGGCCCTTCTCCTTCTGACTTTCATTAATCCCATCCCGTGCAGTGCCTGGTGCACTGTGTGGATGCTCAGTTTCCCTACATAAAGATTATTCACAGTGACCCAAAACTTTGGCCAGCTGGGAGCACTTACACATGTAAAGGCTTGAGCCAAGCTAACAGGAAAGAAAACAAACTAATATGCTGACATAGCACTGTAATATGGAGTAATCAAGAAAAAGAGCAAGACTAACACGGCTTTAACAGTACATGAATTATGTAATGCTGACATCAAAATGCCTGGAAAACGGTGGGAGGAATCCCTTTTTTGTTCAGAAGAGCACTGTGCCCTGGACAAGCTGGGAGCTGCAGCCTGCCAGGACAGGTCAGCAGACCCCTTCCAAGTCCTGTGAGTAAGTATTTTTCACCAGTTTAACAAAGAAACCTTTCAGCATGTAGGTCTGATGATGGCACAACCCAAGGAGATAAAAGGAGGCAGCCAGTGTTCACAGTCAAAACAGGTTAGCCTGAGTCAGGGCATTATGATGGATGTACCTGAGCTCAACCAAAGATGATTTTGAGATTCCTTGAGTAATCTGACATGGCAAACCTAGCTAATGGCTGTGCTCTGGTTTTGTGTAAGTTGTAGCTGATAATCACCATTGCATCTGCAGGAAGAATACATTAAAAATAATTCTGCTTTGTACAAGTTAGTCTAGAACAACAACATAAATACTGATGTCCCTCAGGGAAAAGGCAAATTTACTGAGCACAGCTCACACTGATGAGGTACACCAATGGGGTATCTAGGTGGGCAACTCAGTTTTTTACCAACAGCTCTTGTTCAGAAGCATCATGTAATCAAGGATAGCTCATGGTGCAACGAGAGCAAAGGAGTCACAACCATAAGCTGGGTGACAGTCCTCTTGAAACCTTCCATGAGTGACCAAAACAAGCACCCAGTTCCAGAAAAGTCTAACAGGAGTGGATTAACCATATCCCAGGAACTTGAAGAGCAAACGTACTAATGTCTTCTGGCCTCTAAATCTTTCTTGCCAAGCAACAGAAGAGCCAAAAAAAGCAAAGTAATTAGGAAGTTAGCACAATAATTCCAAATCTCAAAGGGGGCTCACTAATTGTTTACAGAACATAGACTACATTGAAGGGATGATTAGAAAGATATCAGCTGCAGGACACTGATAGAAGCAAATCTGTCTTGGTGGGGGGAGGAACCAGACCACAGAGAGCAACAGCAATCGAATAAGTGGAGGGCAAATTACTGTCTGCTCAGCCTCAGAGTCTTTGTAGCCCAGCACACATCTACTGTATCAACCTCAACATAAGAAGATATCAGATGAACCTGTTATTTTCCATTGTGGGAAAAAAATTAAAAAGAAGTGGACATACCGTGGAGCCATGGTCTTGCCTTTCAACCCACCTGGGACCATCCACCCAGCTGCCCAAGTAGAGACACTCAGGAGCTCCTGGAGCAAACACTGGGCAGCACTGACCAAAGGCAGCTCGTGCCATCACAGCCCTGAGAAATGATGGCGAGCCTGGACAGCATCTGATTCCAGTTTTCTGGATGTTGTTGGTGCCCTTGGTATGAAAGAACATGGGGACAGCCAGAAGACAAGCTCAGCATCTGGGATGTTTTATCAGTGTCATCAGTGACTACACAGCAAAGTGAATTTTGACAATCATTTTCCTATGTTTGGGCCAGTGCAATACATCCAGTGCTGTGATGCTTCACAGTCCTGTCTCTTACATGGTTGCACCCCACTGCAAGGTGTGTATTGACAGCTTTGTGCCAGATCATGCAAACTGCAGCACAGGACAAGCCTACAGGAGCAGGCAGAGAATGCAGGGCCTTTTTTATATCTGTCAAGGCCAACCACCATCAGTCACATAAGCTCCTCTGACTGTTGGATCTCACCACTCCAGCTGTGCCAAGCACCACGTGTAGAAGCTTGAGACATCTATTAGAAGCAGAGCCAAGCAAACACACATGCAAACATGCCATCACCAAGAGCCTGATAACGTTATTTCACCCTCTTCCACAGCTTCCAGATCCCACTGGCTCGTTTTCTATGAGACATTTTATTTTTCTAATTTTCAGCCCTGCAAACCCTGCCTGGAGGCCATTAAATTCTGTCTGTACACCCAAGGATCAGGGCTGTTCACAGCAAGTATGTATGGACTCTCAAAAGAAGGAGGGATGGCTTGTAATAAATTCTAAAAGGGGTCTTGAGTGAGGCTCCTGGGCACAGGTCCATGAAGCACTCAGCATGTCAGCCTGACTGACATAGCTCCTATGCCCCATAGGGTCCCCCTGGGACTAGACCAGGGTCTCCAGTTAAACTGGCCAGTCAGAAACAAAGCACTTTGCTCTGCCGTAGCTCCTTCAGACATGCAGACCTTGTAGCTGGTACCAGGAATTTCTGCCAATTACTTCAAAGAGGGCAGGATTCAACTCATCATTTGAAGCCCGGCCCCATTCCCTGTCCTTAGGCAAGTGGAGGAGCCATGAGAACAGCTCAGAAACCTCAGCTGCTTCAAAGCACATCTGCCTACCTTGGGAATCAAGAAGAGCCTTAAAAAAACACCTCCCCTCTGCACCTGCAAAGCTGGTGACCCCTCTCATGCTGCCTGAGATGAGATGAACACCTGTGTCCTACTTGCCAGCTTCATCGTCTTCAAATGTCCCTGCTCTTTCACATCCTATCCCAGATGTGAAGTGATCTTCCCACTGTGTACTGCCACAAAAGCTGTGCCAGCCCAAAGGCTTTACTCAAGTCAGACACCCATCATCAAATGAGTAAAGGCATAATCCTGTCTAGGAGCCATGGCTTGATAGTTCAGCTTCCCTGACGGCAATGGTGAAAAAACAGCAGAGAAATATTTTTTGCAACATTATGACCATCTCTTTAATTATTACTTTATTACACTAATTCAGTCTGCTTTGCTCCTTGAAGGTCAACAGTACAAAATCACTCATCCCCAAGGGGGCCCACATTGTGGTGTTCCTCCCCATCCTGTTCCACTCCAGTGTAAGGCCAAACAGCATCCCCATTTCTCAAGGAAGACCAAGTTGCATGTTGCAAATGAAGTGATATGATGCCTAAAAGGCCAAATAAAACAGACAAGGGCCTTTCCCCAGCCCTAAGCACACACAGGAGGCTGGTTGACTGCTGGTTGACCCCATTCCAAGAGGACACATTTTAGGAACAACCCCATGCTCATATGTTCCTCTACAGGGAACACCCATACTCATATGTTCCTCCACAGGGTGCCAGGACACAAATTCAGAAGGTGTGAGTTAATTCAAGTCAAATCTGTGCCAAGGCACCTGCTACCACTGCAGCTGTGTGGATGGTCCCAGGCCAGGGCACAAGAACATATGTTGGCCATGCACCCCTTCTAGTGACCATGGAGCAGAGGGACCTGCACATACCCACCTCATGCTGCCAGGCCAGGGCATGACTTCTTAGACAGAGCTTAGAAAATCAAAGGCACCAAATCTTCTGTATGAAAAAGGCCCAAAGGGAAAGTTCTGAAGGAGTCTGAGACAATTCATGACTCCTTGGAGGAGCTGGTTCAGGATGCCACTACATGAGGAAGCACATCGCCTTGGAAAAGCTCCCTGTTGTCTCTTGCCCTCTCTTCCCCACCAACCCAATGGGAAAACCAGCACGTTCACTTCTCACAGAGGTGTTGTTAGAGCTGCAGATCAAAGGCCACAGGGTGCCCTGGTGCTGTGGGCATGGGAACCATATAAGCACCCAACCTGAGATGAAAACATAAAGAAAAAATGTTTTCAAACACAAGTAATCTAAGTCAATTTTGTCATCTCCAACTTCAAAGATGCTGGCTCCATTATTTTGTCTGCTCGGGAAATAGAAAAACATTCTTCTTGTCCAATACAGTTTCATGCAGACAGCAGGCAAAACTTTGGTCTGTTGGATTAATTAACATCATTTTAAACTGAGGTTCCAAATTTCACCCAGCCTGGCTTAGGGCATGTCTACACAGATGGGTGCAGACACACATGGGCTCCTCTGTCTGCCTTTCAAGCCAGCTTGATTCGAGCTAATTTCAGCATCACACTGAGCTCACATAAGTTATCTGACCACTTGAGGGGAATTAAACACATCCCTAGCAGTCAGGGTGTAATATTTAAGCCCATCACCACATGAACATGGTTTCATGGCTTCTGGATGAAGCTGGCTTGTGTCCAGCTGGCTTGAAGAGGAAGAGAGGAATCACATCTGTTTGCATCCATCCATGTGGGCATGTCCTTATATGCCTTATATGTTTACTAAATATGTTTTTATTTGGCCACCCACTAATGGAAGTATTTTCATGACAGCTTTTAGAAACTGTGCAGCTTTCTGCTCTACTATTTCCTTGTACTGTACAAAGCCAAAATATTGTGGTGTTCACAATAATCAGCAAAAATCAGAAATAGAAGCATACATTATTATGACAGCATTTAATAGCAACAAATTAATTATATTTGTAAGATGTTTTTGTTTCTGATAATCACAGGTGTTATTTACAACACAGGTTTTATTTCTTAAGTGGGTGTGTGCAATGATCTATTATTCTGGCAGATTCTTCTACAAAGGAGCACATTCATCAGTCCTTATTTCAATAAAATACTCGACCAGAGTAAAATCTATGAAATGTGGAAGTATCCATGGAACAGATAAAGTCACAGGAAAGAAACCATCCCCATTTCATCTGTATTAATGTTCAGCCAGGCTCAGGACAAATACACACACACAGAGCCCCAGCTGAAACAAACTGAGAATTTACTCTGATCAGGTTTCGGCACAGGCAGCAGATATGTCCAGAGTGAGCTCAGTCACTGGAAAGAAATTCTGTGGACATGGAATAATAGGAAGTGTACGGTGTGTACAGAGGAAAAACCTTTTCACAGGAACACAAATCATTCAGAATTCACAGGGACATAATTTACAATGAGCGTAGAAATTTACTCAGGGAAGGAGGAAACTCAATAATTCATCTGCAGTAGTTTTCTTTGCATAAATACTGACCAAGATAAAGCTTATCAGAGGCATTCTTATAGCTTTTTAATGCAACTGCAGTAGTCCATGGAGCATTAGTTATTTGGCAGTTAATGTTATTCTGATATAAAACATACAAGCCAGTTAAGTAAGTTAACCATTCAGTGCCCACTGCTGGAATAATGCCAGTGCTCCTCGTGACTTTCAGCCTAAGTCATGACTCATGACATTGCCATGAAAATAATGTTGCCAAGGAAAGGAAAAATGACAGTTCCTACCAAAATAACATATAGGGACCAGGGAAATAAATTACAAGGAGAAGCTTGCAGAGTTTGTCTTGTTGAACAAAAAGCCCAGGACCACAACACACCAGTAGTAGCACTAAGACTTTCTTCTTAACAGCAAAATTTCTAGGCCTTTACTCAAGGCAGCCTCATAAATTTAAGCACATGGCCATTCCCAGGAGACAGCAGCTTTCAGAGCCACTTTGTGAACTACAGAGCTGGAGTAGATCTGCCAGTCAAACGAGAACAGTTTTGCTTCTTGTATCAGTGCCAGAGAGCAACAATTTGTACAGCGATCAGGAGACATCTCCATTAATAGCCCTTACAATCATACAAGTAGGAACTGCAATAATGGATCAAGGCAAAATCTAGCCTGTTACTACTGCTGAAAAGAAACAGATGTTTCATAGAAAGACAAACAGAACAAACCCACAAAAACTCTTGTGTTTTGTGTTCCTCTTTTAGCCTATTCCTTTGCTCTATGCCTGCACCGTGCATCCTAATGCGACCTCCCAGAATGAGTCAGAAGCTTGCAGGGCTGAAATGCAAGTAGCTTTAATCCTATGGGAGACCTCCATCCATCCTCAGATTCTGCATGGACAAGAGATAGCAAAGGTTTATTGCTTGAACATCCATGTGGAGACAGAAGGTGTTTCTGATGCAGGTGGTGATGCACCACCCAGCAAGAGAGACAAGGAGGAAAAAAGCAAGAGATTTACTCTTCTCTGATGTTTGCCACGGTCACCACTTCTTGGAGCTTAATCCAAGCTCTTCAGAGCTCATAGAGAAATAAATTAACAAGGCTGGGGACTGCAGCTGCCAAAATAAAAGATAATTCTACAGTCATGAGAATTAAAATTTCTTGAGCTCAGCAAAAATCTCCTCTAAGGGAAGACATTTTCTGATCATCTGTAGAAGAAAAGACTGCTTAAATAGGGGACAGTAACTAAACAGCTGTTCAGGTTTATCTGAAAGGATTTGGCCCACAGAGATTATTGATTCCTTGTTTATAGATGATCTGCCTTACAAGACCAAGGGTACAAAGGGCTGTGGGGCAATATATGCAGTTAAACCAACAAGATGACCTTGAGACTGGGTCTCCACACTGACCAAAGTTTAAGGTAAAGCAATGCCTGTAACTGCCACGGGATATCTAGTAGGTCTGATGAACTTCAGCTTCCAACCTTAGATCCAGAATGGTGGAGTTTGATGCATGATGAGGAGAGAGTTGCTCAAATCAACTTTTTTGAGGCCATCTGAGGACACTAGTATCAGTGGTATCTATACTTCCTTTAGATTCACTGTGCCTTCAGTCAGGTCCTACATCTACATTTCATTTGGGCACCAAGCAGAGGCTGGACCCCCCACAAACTCAAGGACAGCTCCCTGGTTGTCTGAATTGCAGAGATTGCAGCTCACATTCAGGTTCCAGGCAAAATCTGGAGAGCAAAGGTCCCAGCATCCAACCACTTATGGCATGAAGATACTGGCCACAGTGTGCTGTGGTATCTACCAACTCTGAGTCCTCTGTTGAGGCTAACTGGCCTCAAGGACCTCAGGAGTGCCTTTCACTCAGCTCACTGAAAACACGAGTGAATCTGCTGTTCTAAGGCAGGAGCACACACATTTGAAGACATGCAGGTCCTGTAGCTGTTGTGTGGAGGGAGCATATCTGTGTGAAGAAACATTACAGGGTTTCCACATCCTGTGGGCTGTCCTGTCCTGCCAGCTCAAGGGACATAAATGTACTGGGGACATCTACAGGGCTGTCAGATGCTTTCTGCTACATCATTTTGCCTACTGTGGCCTCAGCAAGGGGGGTTGGTACAAACAAGGCTCCCTCTCAGCTCCTTTGCCACATAAAGGGACTGGAAAACAGAGAAACAGAGAATGCTGCTTGCACAGCACTCCCATAATTTTTGCAACAAAATGCCATAAGCAATTCGTAGTTTGGATTCTTCAAAAGAGCTTTGTAAGGTGCTTGTTCCTTGTACATCAATGGAGAGTGGCAAGAGGAGGATTATTTTGATGTTGCACTTTTGAGCTTGGTGTTTGTCCCCTGTGAGCACCTAAGTATGATGGGAGCTACAGCAGGTCCTGCAGCCCTTCCCACTCGATAGGAAGACAAGTAAACAGTTGTCAACCATCACTCAGCCCACAGTTGCCTTACACCTTGTTGCCTTGCAAAAAACCACATCTGTACCTTGTCTCCTAATGGACCCTACAGCTGTACATCTGACATGCAAAGTTATTACACTATCAAAATAACTCTGTCCTTTCTGGAACTGAATACACCTCCACAGTCACTGTCAAGCTTTACCCAAATCTTGCACCAGGGTTAATTCCACTTAGAAATATCTGACTGCAATTTTCTGTCTGTATCCAAGAAAGTTTTTCTTTGTTTTTAGCAGGAATGTCTTGTCCTTCCATCCATGGGCTCCATCCATTTCTCTCAGCAATGAACCTCTCCTATCCCATCCAGACAGCTCTCTCCAGATCAGGAATGGCATGCAGTACTCACAACTGGAACATACATTTTCTCTTCATGCTCCATAGTTGCCAAAATAAACTCTCCATGAGATAAAGGCTAAAAGTTACTAACAGGGTGAATTATGCCCTGACTGCTGCATTCCTTTCCGTATTCCCTTGGGGCTCCCTTGCTGCACAGCCCAGTGAGGAAATGCTCCACATGCTGGCTTTGTTTGTGTACTCCCTTCAGGATTTAACTCTAGTAACACCTTAAGGCAGCTCATGAATGAATGAGTGAATTAATTAATATGAATTACGGGCAAACAAAATGTGCTCAGTCCAGCTCCTTCTTTGCTTTATCCCATGCTCACTGAGCCTGGCTGAGGGGCTGGAGCAGGTATTTGAGACCCACCAGGCTTGTGCTGCATGAAAGCATCCCCTTTCCACCTTATTTAATTTTACCAAGTCTTTTCTTGGTTCTTTTTGCCTTCACTGAAAGGAAAACAAAAAGCTCTCTCATGACCATGATGCTCCCTTTCCTTCATCTTCTGACCAGGGGAGGCTGCCCCAGCCCCCTCACCAGCCCCTGGGGCTGTGTGCTGTATGGGGCCATGCTGCTCATCATAGCAGACAACACAATATTCTCCTTGTTTGATCTCAACCTCTTTCCTTTCCCTCACCTCTCTTTTCTTTTTCCCCCTCAACTGATGAAATACACAGAGCAAATCTTTTCCACAGCTACAACCCTTTCCTGGTCAAAGCAGTTCATTGAAAACACTTCTCATGCACTAACCAGACCTTATCACATCACCAGATATTCAGCTTTTTCACTCCTGTAGCTTTAGTAACTTTTCAATTGTTCTTTCACCCCTTTCCATGTATGGAGACAGGGCTGACTGGTTCATTCAGTTCCTAACCATCTGTACAATCATTTTACACTGTGGGGCAGTTTGGGCTACACTTTGTTCCTTTGGGATGACATGGTGAAGCCTTGTTGCTGTTGGCATCTCACTCTTAGCTTCCCTTGGAACTTCCAGCTGCCCAGGAGCTTTTCAGAAGATCAGTTTTGTTGCAGGGGTCTGAAAGGCCAACAAGTAGATAGATGTCTCAGATTTATCTCCTTTCCAGAGAGTTAATGGCCTGTACTGGATGAATCTCATGACATTCATTATATTGTCTGAACACATCTTACTAAATGCATGATTCAAAGCCTCTAAGGACTGCAGCCATATAACCATCACTTCCCTGTGCCTTCACCAGGTTCAATATACATTTAATGTTTATAAGGGCACTACATCAGCATCAAGCAAATACTAAAATATATTTCATGCTGGACAGGAATAGAGTCCTACCCCATGGATGTGACAGTCACTCCCTTGTCACGGCAAGATGACATCCCTAGCACACTCTTGACTGTACCTATAAATCACACCATCCTGCTACAAACAGACACAAGAAGCCAACTAGAAAAGCATCTGCTCTGTGCTGCCCTTTGGCTTTGTTGCCATGCTTCCATGGTGTGCCCCAGCTTGCAGTCACAAGGTGCCAGCTGGGGTGACTGGGAGCTGGGGAACCAGGACTCTCAGCCACAGATCCCTTGGGAATACTTCTGTCGGGCACTTCTCAGCACTGCTGCCTTCAAGGAAGGCACTTTTGATGTCTTTTACCATGGAAACTTGCACCTCTCCATCAGCTGACCTCATCCCTTCCCTCTCATTCTTGCTTCCAGCTATTTATTCTCCCCAGACAACTTCCATGGCTGGCAGGGGAAAGGCGAGGCAGATGCCAGAAGGAAATCTCTTGTTTCAGGCTGAGAGCTGGGTGCAGGCCTGTTGGCACTGCCTCTTCTGCAGGAGCTGGGAGCCCTTTTCTACAGAGGGTGCATCCTCCCTACCCAAAGTCTATCCATTCATTCATTAAAACCTCTGCTCCAGAGAAAGCATTGGTCTCCCAGTTGGGAGCAGGTGGTGTGTCCACCCCAAGGAAGTGCCCAAATGCCACTTACAGGCCACCTCCCCTAACACTGGACATTTGCTAAAACAGACAAATGGCTTATTTGGGCATTTGACCTCTGAATATGAAACTAAATTGTGTCCTTTTTGTAGTGAGGGGCCCAAAACTGAACACAGCACTAGAGGTGCTTTGCAAGGAACATTCTCAGACCACACTTCAAAGTGCAAGGCCAGCTGTGCCTGCTCTACATACATTCATTGAAGAAAGGATAAGATCTAATAATTGGAAAGATGTTTCTTATCTCTCCTTAGATGCAGAGATGACTTAGTAATGTTTGGTTTAACTACTCATGTACACATACGTATGCTTTTTCCAGGTGGAAAACGAGCCCAGAAAACTTAAGCCCAAAAGCTGAAAATTTTAACAAACTGCTAACTGAAAATTAATTGGAATGGAAACCATCATGCAACTTTATCTTTGTTATGTTAATTTACAGCTATTATTCCCCTAGGCCTAGTATAATGCCAAACTAGACTCTTATCAATCTTTCCCTAGGACAAGAGGTTCATGTGGTCTCAGGTTACAATACTATGCTAAAGAGATACTGTGAATTTTGCTCCAATTTTGTAACCCCATATCTCCAACTTTTCTTTCTCTACCGTGTTTCAGAAGAGCCATCAGACTGATGGTGCACTCAAATTGTCTTCCCAGCTCCTGAGCCTTGAATAAATACGCAGACACACCAGGGTCTGGTATGGTGTGGAGGTCTGCATAGAGAGAGGAAATTTACAGGTCAGAAGCATACAGCACCCCCCAGACCATATATTTTGTATTAACATTTCAATAGCTCAGTCTCGTGACAAAAATTGCAACAAGAGCGAAGAGAGCAGGCTGAATCCACCCAAGGTGCCACATTCATGGAGAAAAGCAAACCCTGGTTCATCACAACCCTACTGGTGCCATCCCAAAGACTTATCCATGCTGCCCCTCCCCAAGGGATTTTCTCTGTACCCATCTGCTGGGCTCTTCTTCCCTTGGCACCCCCCAAAATGGGCATATGCCCCAAGGGTCACTGTTTCACCCTCTATTCCTCCTTCCCTGGCATTAGCTGGAGCACTTTACACTTCCAAGTTGAAGGTAACTTGCTCCAGGTGGAGAGTGTAAAGGTGATGCACAGCCCCCAGTACCACTCTGCCCATCACCTGGAATACAATGGGGGCAAAAATGCTCCAGGTTCACCTTCTTCAGGACATTTCTACCCCAGCAGCATCCCCCCCATATTTCTCAGTTCTCCCTTTCCTCACACCAATGTGCATGAAGCTGTATTTATGAAAAATTAACCCAAGTGTCTGTATTGAGCATTGGGTGGGGAAGGGGATGGGGGAGGGGGAGGGGAAGGCCGATTTGGAGCAGGGCCCTGGCAGCTTCACCCTCCAAGGGGGCAGAGAGCAAGTGGTAACTTGAACATCTGCCATTCAGCATCCTGGCTTCCTCCTGATTCAGCAATTTTCCCAATGCTGTGTGGGAATGCCCACGGGACACATTTTGGAAGGGTTAGTGAACAAGTGCAAGCAGCTGTGCACGCTTGCTTTGAAAGGATATCCTTTGCTTTCCAGGATTTTGTATATCCAGATCAGGACTTCGTACATCCAGATTTAACTCTGTCTCATAACCCACTCCCTGCTCTCAGGACACCCATCACCGGCCTTTAAAATAACCATTTGCCATTGCATAAGTGCTGGGTTGATTCTTTCTGAGCAATTTAACTCATTTTCCACCCTTTTTTCCTGCCTGTTGAACACAAGGGTGTTATTCCCCTTGTGCAGCTGCCCAGCTGGTGAGTTACCAGTGGTGCCTGACCCCATCTGTCCACAAACCCATGTGCACAAAATCCAACTAGAGCGCATGTTCTTAGGCTCTGCCAGGAGAGGTTTAGGTTAAATATTAGGAAAAAATTCTTTACAGAGAGGCATTGGAATGGGCTGCCCAGGGAAGTGGTGGATTCTGCATCCCTGGAGGTTTTTAAGAAGAGACTGATGTGGCACTCAGTGCCATGGGCTGGGAACCATAGAGGTGGTGGATCAAGGGTTGGACTTAATGATCTCAGAGGTCCTTTCCAGCTGGGATGATTCTGTACCCAGCATCACTCCAGTCAGCACATCTCACACTCCATGGGCTGAATATTTCTTCCAGCAGCTCCTCTCTTCCCTTAAGCTGCTCTGTAACCCCAAGCCCAACCTGGACAGAGCATCACTGGCTTGGTCTTTGCTTTTTATGTGAGCCACCACCACAGGGCAGAGGGAAGGGGGGCAGATCCAAGGGGCTGCCAGACCCCCTGAGAAACATTCATCTCACTGTGACTGCCAGAGACAGGCAGTGTCCTCTCCTTCTTCATCATCTGTTTTTTGCCTTGTTTCATTTGATGTGATTAGAGAAGACCCTGTGAAATAATGTGAAATTTTAAACCAAACCAGTGCTGCCTCCCTCACGAACACTTCTCTACCATTCCACTTAATTTTTACAATTATTTTTTCACAAAAAATGTCCAATAAGGCAAAAAAGTCAGAGAAAGAGAAAGGTTTTCTGAAGAAAGCAATTCTGCATAATTTTCTAACTTGTATTCTTGCTTTTTCCTCCCCTATTTCAGAGAAAGCCACTTTCTTATCCCTGCTGCTGCCAATCTCCTACTTACAAGAGAATGAACACAAAATAAACTCATTCATTTCAGTGAAGATACTTTGGAATTATTTTATTAGAATTCCAAGTGTAATTTTCCCTTGGTCTCTTTATCCACTGCACAGATTCCTGTTATGCACTCAGATTTCAGTCTGTGTCCAGCACTCTTAATAACTCCATTAATTTCAAAAAAACCTCAGTTATATTAGAACTTGAAGCAGAAATAGGTGCACTGGCACTGTCTTCTTGCCTCGGTTAATATGGAGGAAGATATAGGGCTATTTTTTTTGAGGCATTTATGAAAAAAAAAAAAAAAAAAAAAAAAAGGAAAAAGAACAAGAAACAAAGTTTTCTGTAACTGCCTTAAATATAAGGCTTTTTCCCCTGACTTATGGCAGTGTGACAGGGGAGATGCAGACAAGTGGACCAGGCTGGTGTCAGGGTAGTGGAAGAAATACTGCCTTTTGGAGATGTAGGCTCTGCATTTTGGGACCCCCATTTTGGAAGTGTAGCTAGCAAACGGAAACATTTACATGCTATTCATATCCCCAGCCAAGAGGATTTTAATTAGAGGATTTAATTAGGGCTATACCTCTATCCTAATAAGATATTTTTTAAATATCAAAGGTAACGATCCACGTGATCATTCAGTCCAGTGTATTCAATTTCTGCCATCCTAAAATTTCATCTAGGAAAAGTCAGAGGTGTTGTTCATTGCTGTACTGGCTCAGGGCTCTGAAGCTCTCACTTAGTTCTCTTGCATAAAGTGATGAGGAACTGAAATTAGTCTCACTTTTTGCTGATGAGCACAGCACACTGCAAAGAACACAGGATACCCAATAACAACCACACTTGCACCACATGTGATCCCTATGGAAAATGGGATTGCTTAGAAGGACATGTACCAACACACAGACAACAGGATTTTTCCTTCCTAATTATCCACCCGCACGGGGCAAGGCAGGGTATGTATATCAGTAGATCTCTGAAGTTTGGAGAAGAGGTAATACCCAGGATTAAAATTGTTACAAACACGTTATTTCTTGCCATACAACATGGAAATATCAAAGTTCACACCCTGTTATTTTGGAAGATCAAACCAAGCTTGGATGGTAGAACCTGTCTGGCTAAGAGCACCCATTTGAGACTCACACTCACTTTGCTCTAGTGCCTGGATGGTTTTTTTTGCTCTGTTATGAATTCTTCAAAATTATCTAGGCCATGTCCTAAACTAAGAACAACTGCAAGGACATTTCACCATGGTGGTGCTGAGGAAGGTGGAAACATCCATCTGACTGAGCTCTTGGTGCTGTGGGACACGGCCCCCATCGCTCATCCCCAGACTCTCCGTTTCCAGCCCTGCTCCTTCCAAATCCCACCTGAAGCCTGGGGAGATCCGAGCACCACACACAGGACTTCTGTGCTGCCCTATGCAACCTTTCCCCTGTCTCAAAAAGTTTTATTCTTCAGCTTCCTCACCCTTCCCTCACAGCTCAGCAGATTGAGACCAGCTGCACTTGTCTTGGCTTCTCGACATTTCCCCTCTCCTAAGCAAAAACATCCTTTCCAATCCCCCCGAGCCCATCCTCCAGAGGGCCCTGCAGCTTCTGTGCACAGCTCCAAAAAAAGCAGCTGCTTGGTAGACGGTAGCAACTGATCTCTCTTGCTGGCAGAGCACAGGAGGCAAATGCTCCTTCCTCCTGCCTGCTCCCTAGCGGGTTATTTAAATCACCCTCATCAAGCCATGGCAAAACATCACTCCCTGAGAGCAGTTCTCCCATTTCCCTTTTTCCCCCCTCCTGACAGCCAGGTCTCCGTGCAGGGGGGGTGCAGAAGTGTTGGTGCATCCGTGCCTGCAATGCAGCCAGCACCAGGCACACTGGTACAGCCAAATTAAACAGATTTAATGATTCTTGCAGCAAAAGTGCCAGGGCATGTGCTCTGCTTTTGGAGCCTAACAGGGAGAACCTCTCTTCTATTCAAAAGAATTTTTTCCTGTCAGTTATGATAAAAGCTCATAGCTGGAGATGAGCTAAGAGATCAGGTGGGGTTGTTCAAGGTGTGATAGTCAGATTGGAGGAGCTGCTTCTGCTGGGAGGAACCTGGGAAGAACTATCAGAGACAGACTGTACAAGCAACAAACTGTCCTCCGTGGTTTTGTTCTCGTTCATCCCAGTGCAACATCTGTGTTTTTACTGAGATGTGTTCCAGCTGCAGGAAAATAAGGGTTTGAGGAGAGAAGCCAAAGGACAACTGTGGACATCTCCAATGTCTCCAATGCTGCCAGCTAGAAGTGCAGTTTTGAGACTTTTTTGGTTGATTGACCCAGACCAGGCTTGCCTGGGGGTTATGGAGTCCTGCAGAGAAAAATTAAGTCTTGGAAGCCTCCAGAAATAACACATGGACATGCTAAGGACCAAGGACCAGAATGGTGTGAAGGACAAGCTGTACCTCCTGCTGCATTGTGGGCTACTGGCAGGAATGGTGGCATCAAGGTATTTTGGCCAGCCCCAGATTCACTGCAACACTTTTGTACTATTTAGGACTCTCTAAATCTCTTCCCCATCCAAAACACCTGTGTTACCTTCCAGACCTTGCAAGCAGCCAGCAAAATGGAAGCAATGAAGAGACATGGGACACGACTGAGCTGCTGGTGTGGAGCCCACTCTGTGCTGTGGATGTGGAGGGCACCAGAAAGGGGTTGCCCATGCCCCACCTGGCTGTGCAAACCCCCCAAACCCAGATACTTTGCATGTTGCTGATCCCAGCTGTGCCTCAGCTCCCAGATCCATTCACTTTCCCCTGAGCTGAAGAAAATGCCCCGAGATGCCTCCAAAGGACACTTTGCAGTTTAAGAAAAACATCCGTGCTCTTCAGAAGCAAACAAGCAACACCCCATGAGCTGGTTATGGAGCCCCAGCTTCACTCTTTTATCACCATCCTAACCATATTATCTGCTCTGGTGAAATAAAAGCTCTCCTAACAAGCAGAAAGGTGGCTGGTTGGAATGAGGGGGGTGGTCCAGGGACCAGATGGCCCCTCCAACCCCTGGCTTTCCTTCCCAGGCCCTCCAGCACTCACTGAGAAATTTTCCAAACTGGGGCACAGCCTGCTCTGCCAGGGGCTGCAGGAGAAGATGTTTGCTTGCAGGTGGAGGCATGTCAGGAAAACTGCCAGGAGAGGGGTTAAGCAATGAGCTACAAGCAAATGAGAACACAAAGTGCCCACCAGCTGCAGTCAGGAGCAGTGCTGAGGATTTGCCAGCAAATGTCCCGTGGCTGCTGACTCTCGCAGCAGTCCCAGCTCCTCCTCTTCTCATGCTTTGCTTTCATCTGACCACATCTTATCACCCTGCGGAGCTGTGGCTTGGGGTTTGGAAATCTGAGATGTGGGAATATCACCTGGGTTTGTTCTGCTGTGGTGCCACAGGGCCCTGGGAGTATCAGGGGACAAAGGATTGGCCAATTCCCCCTTGCCTCAAGCCAACCTGTGGCTGGGTGGCAGCACGACAGCACACTGCCCAGGGGCAATGTCACAGCCTCTTTGTGTAGCCAGAATCTCAGCACTGGCAGAACTGATGGATGGAGGTCAAGATCCTGCATTTCAGACCCAAGCCAAGCAGCTCCTTTGCACCTCACTTTGGAGCGATGGGGATGGCTGCAGGCTGAGCAGCCACATCTCTGCTTCACCTCCAGGTCCCCCATCACCCTGGGACCTTTCAGGAACACCAGCCTGAAATGGAGCAACCCTGGGGCTGCTCTGGTTTAGGCTCAGTGCTGAAGAGCAGGTCTAGCCAGATTCAATTCTCTTCTCCACACTTTTCCTGGGATCCAGTTGGCCACTCCAGGAGCAGAAGAGGAGCCCATGGGGGCAGATACTCACTGCTGACCCTGCCTTGAGCTGGAGGTCAGACTGGAAACCTCTGGAGGTCCCTGCCAGTCTAAATTATCCTACAACCCTATCAACTCCCCATTACTCTTTTACCCCTTACTGTGACCCTCCATAGAAGCCCACAGGGTGAGAACGGGGGCACTCAGCAGCCCCTTTTCCCCACAACCTGAGCTCGGGAGAGACCTTTCATCTCAACCTCTGGTGCTTGCAAAGCCTCATGAATCTTTATCAAACACTAATGGTTTAATTCCTGCTCACATATGTAGAAACCTTGCCATGAATCTGAGTGTTTTTGAGGGGTGTTGTTTTGTTTCTTTTTAACTTTATAACAAGTTTAATTTTACAAGTTCATAAATCAACTCTTCTTTGCTCTTCCTCACACCTCCTGTCTGCTGGGTGTGGCTATAAGCAAATGAGACCATTGAATGAGAAATAACTTTTCTCTCCTCTCTCTCTCTCTTTTTTTTTTTTTTCCTTCAAGAATTGCTCATGTCTCCTCACAGCCTCAAATATTTCATGCAGGTTGTGCCATGTATTTCACAAGCTAAGCCAAAAAAAACACTGCCTTCCATATACACAGAAAAAAAAAAAAATGTTTTCCAGGGCTCAAAGCATTTCTGTCTTTGGCAGAATCTTTTCTCAAAGCATACTGGAGGAAAAGTATGGAAATTAAATACAAAGAGTGGTTAAAATAATATTTTGGGTAGAGATGAGCCCAAACCAAAGCCCAGATTTGAAAGCCAGATACCCCCCCTAGATACCATTCCCAAAACGAGCAGGTTTGTTGTGATACTTGGAGAACAATTGGGAAATGTTGCAGGTCTCCCACCGAGTTTAATTTATTAATTGAACTTATAAATTACTTAACCTCTATTGGTCCTCACAGCTAACACAGATCTTACTATATTTATATAATAGATTATATTCACCCAGACTGTCCCTGGGTGGGACAGGCTGGGGGGGATGGATGGGGATCCAGCAAGGCAGAGAGGACCCACATGGGCAGTGGGGCTTTGCTGAACCCAGGCAGGAGACCTGAAGCTTCTCTGAGTTTTGGTGTGGTTGTATCTGCTATTTGTATCCAGCCTGTCACCAGCGTGGGCAAAAACTGCCATATAATTTGGGGTTTCAGACCCAGCATTTAGGACTGGATCCAAAACTTGAATGGAAGAAATTTGGGAAAGAGGCTTTTAAGAGTTTAATTTGAAACAGAAAACCTGTGAATCTATTTTTGCTCTGGTCTGTAATTGAACTTTTTTTTTTTTTTTTTTTTTTTTTTCCTCTAGTATGCCCAGGCTGTTCAGGCATCCAACAGCAACTTCTCAATATTAAATAGGAGGCTTTATGCTATATGAATGGTGAACAAATGACAAACTCAGCTCTGTGTGTGCCTGCTGCTCTGGAGAGGTGCACAAACAGCATGTTATGGCTCAATGCATTTGCTCAACAGCAGCCAAAAGGAAAGCAAACTTTACACAAAGCCTATCTTGACAACGGATTTCAAGAGAATAATTGCACCTACTAATTCAGAAATACTCTCAGACACTGACAGTACAAGCCCTAGACTCAGAGGCATCTTTACCTTCTGTATCCCAGCAAGGAGCCCCTGTGTGTGACTATAAAACTAAGATAATCACGTGAAGTGTATTTTACTCTCTAGTTTAATGTTTTTTACAAACCTTAAAATAACCTCAAAAATATTTGCCCTAGTACTTGACAGGATTTGGGTTTGTTTTTCCATTGATTTAGCAGTTGTAACACGGGTCTCAAAATAGATTACCCAGGGGAAGGGGGGATATTTGTTTTCTCCAGAAGCCAAGTGTACACCCCACACCAGACCTGGGGTAGTGGCACATGCAGCACTGACCATCACAAGCTTAAACTGCCCCAGCTCCCCACCAGCAAAGGGGAGATGTGCCCTGAGCTCCCGTGGCTGCTCTACCCCATCGCACCCTGTGTCAGGGCTGCTCATGGCTGGTACCCACAGCACAGGGAGTTACCTGACCAGATCCTCCCCCATTTAACCACACTGCTGTTGCCCTGCCCTGGAAACAAGAAGATTTGGCTTAAGTAGTGGAGCTTTGGTGAAGCCATTTGGTGAATACTGGGTAAGTGGATGCTACCTGTTACTAGGCAAAATTAAATGCAGCAGGTATGAAGGATCTACAGGCAGAAGAGATGACTTGTTAAAAAAAAATCTTTTTTTTTTTTTTTTTTTAATGGGAAGCATCATGTGTTTTTAATGCTTCATGCTGCTGAATCCTTACTTATAAAGACTTAACACCTCTTGGTTTGCAGGATTGATGTTGTTCCACTCCCTGGAAGAGTTTGTGAGGTTGTGAGCAACCTGGTCTAGTGGGAGGTGTCCCTGCCCATGCAGAGGGGTTGGAACTAGGTGGTCTTTAAGCTCTCTTCCAACCCAAACCATTCTAGGATTCTATGACCCATCTTTAATGCAAACAGGTCTCCCAGAACAAGGCCAGCTCTGCCTCAGAAGTGATGCCAGCACCTTCCTGCTCCCCTCTCCCTCTCCCACCCTGACCCTTGTGGCCACGGGTGCGTGGGGAGGGACCCCTGCCCCTCCCAGCAGTTTTGGGAACCACAGTCACCCCAGCTGAAGAGCAAATGCTGGAAGCCAGTTTTGTAGCAGATAACATTCCTGCACTCCATCAGCAACATCTTAAGGCTTGGTCACCTTTAAAAAAAAACCTAATTCCATGAACACTGCTCACATATACATACATGCACACACAAAAACACTTACTAGCTTAATAGGGTGAGTGTCAAAATGTAACACTAAATTATCTGACATCTTTATTGCTTAGAATGACAGATTCAAACAAAGCTAACCCTTTAATTATGTTTATATAATGTAATTTGGCATAAGTCATAAAGCACCCCTTTGGCAATGCCAGATTAAATATTTCACATTTGCTTGGGCAGCACATTACAGGACTGCGAGCGCCGTTGCACAAGATACTGGGGAGCAGTGAGGGCAGCACTGAGAATGGGAACAAGACCCAGAACAGGGATCTCTGCCACCAGGGACCCCAGCCCCACACCCCACTTTGCACAGATCCTCTTGCACCTTCACACCCAGGAGACCAGAACCAGCAGCTTTTGCCAAGAGCAAAACAAAAGGTCCTGCTGATGCCAAGGGCACCAGAGGTGCCTCTGTCACCACCAGTAGGGCTTCCCAGGGCAGTCACCTTTCTGTCCACTGGGGCTTTGCCAGGTCCTCCTTTTGTGTACAAAAGTGGGGGATTTCACACTTTAAGCCACAAAAATTTTGGTTAATGGGCTTTAAGAAAGTTCCTACCTGAGATTTTACAGAGGGAATGAAGCACCTTGAGGTGTTTCTGCAGCAAGGCAGGGAAAAGAGAGCAGCCTCAACATCCAGATTCTCAGGGCCCATGTTTCCCACCCCTCCTGAGTGTCTGCCCAAGAAAACAGAGTTCCCCCACACCAGACTTGGTGTCCAGGTTACCCTCCCCAGGGGTCCCACCTCCAAGATCTGTGGTGTTATTCTTCACTGGTGAGCTGGAAGTGTCAGTGATGCTCGTTGCCCATTTCAAAAGGATATCAAACAAACAGCCTTTACTCCCAGAACGGGTCTCATGAAACCCTCCCCCTCCACTGTCAGCACACCAGGTAAGTAGATGTAGTTGAAGAAAGCCCCTTGGGGATGAGGACAGGCACTTCAATGTCCCTCACGGATGGGTTGTCCTTCCTAAAGGTCTGCATTTTCCACAAGTCACCACCACCAGTCTAGGAACCTAACTCCACTCTCATCCCTCTGAGATACACCTGCTTTCTCTGGCCATAGTTACCTCCAAAATACATAAATCCACCACTCACCAGGACCAGGTTCATCCAGCCTATCAATATAGGTCCTCCAGAGGTGTTTCTCTGACCGGGTTCTGCTACTAGAAGTTCACAGTAGCAAAAAATTGATGAAGGAATTTTCATAAGAGGATGTAGTGCTAGGACAAGGGGTAATTGTTTTAAGTTGAAAGAGGGAAGATTAGATTAGATTAGATTAGATTTTAGGAAGAAATTCTTTGCTCTGTGGGTGGTCAGACACCGGCACAGGTTGCCCAGGGAAGCTGTAGCTGCCCCATCCCTGGCAGTGTTCAAGGCCAAGCTGGATGGGGCTTGGAGCAACCTGGTCTTGTGGAAAGTGTTCCTTCCCTGCCCGTGGCACAGGGACTGAAACTAGATGATCTGCAGGGTCCACTCCAAATTAACCATTCTAGGATTCTGTGATATAGCACAGACAGCAGGAACTTGAAATTCTTCAGTAACATATGGACTCAACTGGTGACTTAGCATAAAAAAAATTTTAAAAAATGAATAAAAAATTCAAGTAGTGCCCCCCAGAATGCACACTATACTGTTCTGAGCAGCTGTTTACAGATTCTGGAGTATGCTATGTTTGCATCAAAGTATTTTAATTAGAGAATGAATAAATCTATCCAGAAAAAATTTCCTTGGGCTCTTCAAAGACAGTTTTGACTGTTTTGTCAAGGCACTTTCCCTTTTCACCTTCATACATATTATTGTGTGGAAAAAAAAGGAGATAATTAAGAGAGAATGTGAGTTATGAAACATTTTCCTGTGCATAAACACAAAGGCTTGCAAATCTTATTGGAATTCTGTTGAGTTGTATTGCCCACACAACTTCCAATCTTAGCAAAAGCCACACAAAAGGCTTTCCTCCCCACTGTTTACATGAGAATTTTGGAAACGGGGCAAATATTGCTACTCAGAAAGGGAAATTGAGATAGGAGTGAAATGTAGTTTGTTGAGTTAAACAACCAGTAAGCCTTCCACTGGTTTCTTTAGTCCTGTTTAAAACTTACGTGTTCCAGTGTGAGTGGAGCTGGTAACAAGCATTGCAGACTGTTAAAGCATGAAGGCTACTTCAGTTTTAACTAGGAGAATGTTTCCCAGCCATTCTTAATGGTAGTGGCTTTAATTAATGATTTAAGAGGTTGACATGTAACAAAAAAGGCACAGAAAACCCTGAAGTGACTGGCTGTACCATTAACCAAGCTAGCTAAACTCATCTAAAGACTTCAACAACCCTAGAAAAACATGAAATTAATCTGAATTCTGGGGCTTCTGATCTTTTCAATGAGCCTGGCCAGAAGCAATCTAATTATTTTCATATTCCTTTACATACAGTTACCAGTACTGCCTAATTACATGAGTAATAACAGGCAACAAAGCTTCCTTCTCACACAATCAGAACTGTGCAAACACTTTCATGCAGCAAGAAACGGTATATATAAAATAATTAAGATGGACATCAATGAAAGCAAGAAGGGGCATGAGCTTCAGGAAATCTACCAAACCACTGAGGCTTCTGGCAGAACATCCTGAATGTCTGCAATCTCCTTGTTCAAATAGGAGTGTCAAACCTCTCCATGGGCACAGCCCCTGCAGCTGCCTCCTGCTGCCCTCATGGGTCAGCTTGCCCACTTCTCTTCTAAAAGAGCAATAGCAGAGAAACTGGGGGGAAAAAAAAAAAAATCTGTAGAAAATAGCTCTGAAAAAGCTCTCAGAGATACCAATCCTCATGTCCCAGGATTTGTGGCAGCTCGGGTTCCATCCCTCCATCTCTAGAGTGGCTCGCAGACAATTTCAAAAGACACAGGCAGATACAAATGGGAAGAAAAGTCCAAGTGCCCAAGACTTTCTTCCCCCTCCTCTAGTATTCAGCCAAAATCATTGAGCAAAAATCCTACTTTGTTTCACATGTACCCTCATAGCATCACAGCTGCAGCAGCTGAACTGCTGCACTCTACTTTGGCAATGCCAGTGCCAAACCTACTGAAAGCAAAGAATGGCCTTCTGCTCAGCAGAGAGGGCTGTGGGCCAACTCCAAACAGCTTCTCTTACCTCTTGTAAATCCCAGTTTATCACCTAACTGTTCAAGAGGAAGGAGAAAGGGATAAACAGTTCAGTTTAGATCTTCAATCCCTTTCAGTAGCATTGTGATCAATTGCTGTAGGGCATAATGCCACCAACAGTGACCTGGGTTTTTTTTTCATTTACACCAGACAGGAATGAGACTGACCATCAGCAGGTCAACCATCAGGGTGTAGATGAGACCTCCTCAATAACCAGGTGACTTCACTGTGTTCTACTTCTGAACCTCATATTCACACCAGAGTAACAGGGGAAAGGATGCTCCTCTGCAAAACCTCATCTTTACATGTTTGTGTGTGCTGGGGCATTGGGTGAAGCTTCCTGGAAGGTTTGAAGGAGAAATGAGCAAAGATCCTTCCTGCAAGAAGAAAGATCCTTCCCATAAAAACAGGGCTCTGAGCACAGCCCCAGACAAGCATGTTGAAGTCTGCAGCTGAGCTCATGAAGATCACTGGAGCAACTGGGCAGCTTCTTTTTGGCTGTGCAATCCCTTTCCTGAGCACTCACACACCACCACACTCATCAGAAACACCCCTTACGGAGCAGTACCCAGGCCTGGCTGTTTGAACCAAATAAACTTCTCTTTTCCTTGTTCAGTCCTTGATCCTTCAGTCCCCCCATCCCATGCTTTCTCCATGCATGTTTACAAGATAGTCCCAGCTGGTTTGGACCACAGCAATCTTGGGTGGGTGTTCACCTCCTGGCTGCTGTGGCAGTGGGCACTACTCCTCTGTGGTCAGGGCAGTTTTGTGGCTATTGGGGAATTTGCAAACCAGAGTCACAAACTGTAGGGACTCTCCGGGGAAAGTGCTTCTGGCAAACACGTGCTTGGAAATAAAATCAAGTTTCATTTCTGTGTCTCATGGAGTAAATAATAATTTGACCCTTAAGTAAGGAACATAGGATGGTGACTTCCCCAAGAGTAAGCCTTAGAGGCAGGAATACAGACCTGCCAGTAATGAAAGATTTTCTTTCACTTACAAAGTGAATGTTTTAACCTGGCCTTTCTTTTCCCACCCCAGCATATTTTCTGCTTAGAAAAATCAAATTGCTTCATAGCTGAAGGCAGGGTTTAATCCTTCAAGCACAAATTCACACGTACAGAGATGTGATCAGTGAGGTTTGTGGGATTAAGTCCTTGAGTCCACCAAAAAGTTTCACAGGAGCATAATTATAATCAGACATGCAGGTACATGAGTGTTTGAAGATAAGCACATGTGCAATTGCTTGCAGTGTGCTGCAGTTTTTGAGATCAGAAACATTGCTGAGCATCAAATCAATATGAGCTGCCTGAGCAGACATGCACGGAACAAAGCTGATTAGAAATTCATTTTTTAGGGATCCTCCTGTTGATTTTTTTACCTAGGCCCTCCTCAATCTCAAAACCTTTTCTGAAGAAGTGACTTTCCTCCGCCAAGCTTTATGCTGTTGGTACTCCTGACTTGAGCCCCTCCTGCCACCTCTGCATTAGTCCCAAAACATATCTTCAACCAAAGATGCTACATTTTTTTTACCTATACATCTCACTGATTTTTCCTTGCAGCCCAAAGGACAAATGAGCATAAACATGAAGTTAACATTTTTTTTGTTATGTGCTTATTCACCCGAGCCCCTCCCATTAACCTAAAAATTAAGAAGAGGAGGTCTTCAGTCATCTCCAATATGACCTGCCTGGTACAGTGTTTCTGGCTCAGGAAACAGGCTCTTTCAGACTGGAATAAGGTCAGTTTAGACTAGATACTAGAAAGAAAACCTTTACTGTGAGGATGGTGAGGCACTGACACAGGTTGTCCAGAGGAGCTGTGGATGCCCAGTCCCTGACAGTATTCAAGGTCAGGCTGGATGGGGCTTGGAGCAACCTGGTCTAGCAGAAGGTGTCCCTTCCTATGGCAGGAGGGTTAGAATTAGATAATCTTTAAGGTCCCTTCCAACCCAAATAAAGCCAGGATTCTGTGATTCTTGACCTCTACTGAGGCCACACATCTCCCACACTTTGTTCAGCCATGTCCTGTTGCCTCAGCAGCTCAGATGAACTCCCCACCTGAGACTGCTCAATGATTACAGCAGCACAGAGACCAAACAACAGTCCCAGCAGCAGGAAACACACAAAAGAATTCTCACCAGCAAACTGCAGCTTTTCCTACCAAAGCCATTAAGAAATCTATTTATAAAAGATGTGTTCTTTAAGCAGCTCCTTTTGCAAAACCTCTTCACACAGACATTTTCCCTTATTGCCCACTACATCCCCAGCAGCCATTTCCAAACCACTTCCCAGGTCCCCCAGATCTGTCCTTCACATCTTCAACTTCCCACATCACTGTCACAACTCCTGTACTTACAAGAATCTGGTAGTGCCAACCCACACTGTCTGGCCAGCTGCCTGATGCTGTTGCAATCTCCCACAGCCTTTTGATTCATGTTTTCAGTTGTTTTAGAGCCTTCTCAATTAAGGGCTGCACCTCCAGAGCAAACTGTCCCAACTACACCCCTCAGGGCTCTGGATAAGAGCTTTCTCCAGGTGAGCCCAGTTGCAATTACTGGGTGAACAGGAGCTGGATAGATTTCCAACCTCTCTGCTGCTGAGAGCTGTATCCCTGCTGATGCTACCTGAGTCCTCTGGCTACTGCTTCAGCTTTTCCCCCAGCTCCATAGGAGGAATCAGATCATTGGTGTTGCACTTGCACCTCAACCATGGCTCTGGACCCTCCGTTGTAACCTGTGGACCACATGGCCCAAGTCCTGTTTCTTTTCAGGATGTCTAAAAAAATAACCAGATTATTGATGAGTAACATCACTGCTGCAAAAAGGGGCTGCCAGGTGAGACAGACTGAATACAAGGCACCACAGCTGCATCATAACCAGGAATCCTCCAGCAGCAGCAGGATCTTCTAAAGACACCAGGAATGTGCTGGCCCTTGTCGTTTTTGACTTCTGCTCCTGAAAGCTCACCTTTTATTGGTCCCAAAATTCTGCTCATGTGCAGTTGGGCCCAGCCCTAATGGGGCACAGGTGGGCTGAACAGGAGCTCAGGCCTTCCTCCTCCTGACTGGCAACACCTTATTGTGTTCACCTGGTTGCCTCTACATTAATACTAATTAAAACCAGGGTAATGAGAGGAAAACACATACTTAACATTACTCCATCAGCCTGAAAATCAGGCTTATTGTTCTAGACCCTTCTAGAAATATTTGCTCCCTTTAGATCATGTGTGCTGGGTCTTGAAAACAGACTGAGCTAATGAGTATTTAAACCTCTACATAGAAGATTTAATTACGAAACCCTCAAAATAGCCCTTGATATTCTCCAGTTATGCACTGCACAAGAATTTGCTTTCTTAAAACTGGAAGTATTAATTTCTGTACTGAGAGGCAGCTGCTTCCAGAGTTGTTTCTGGTGAGAACTGATGCTTGGTACAGGCAGAGGAAAGGAGTCAGGAGGTAACCTCCTGATCTCTGCTCCTGGTAATTACCTTTGCTGCAGAGCATCCAGGCCAGGCCCTGCCTTTGGCAGCAGTGACATAAATAAAGATGTGACAGCAGGAAGGGATGAGGACAGGGGCAGAGATGGCATGGGGAAGAAGGACAAGGGCTACAAGCACTGAAATCAGATAAGTACATGGCCAACACCAAATGTGCATGAGCTGTTTTGATTGGCATCAGCTGAACATCTGGAGCTGAGCTGGGCTTGTGGTGCAACCTGTGCTTTGAAGGCAGGAAAAATGAGACAGAGAGACATTAAGCTTGAGTTTTCCAAGAACTTTAGGGGAGCAAGGGACACTCTCCTGGTACAGGGTACCACCTAAGCAAGGTTCCTGTGGGGAGTTGGTAGCAGATCTAGAGACAGCACAGGGGCATCCCAGCTCCTCCTTTCTGGCTTTGCCATGGGGAACATATTCCATCCTTCACTATTCAAAGTTACCTACTTCTGATCTTCTACAGGAACACTTTCTTTTTGAACTTCTTCTGTTCTTTTTGAAGAGAAAAAGAAAACCCTGCTAAGATGCATTACAAGTATTAATAAAGAAATGTAACAGAAAGTGCTTTCTTGGAAAGTAATATACAGAGGGAGCCTTTCCTCTTAAAATTATACATTGGAGATGGGAAAATAAAGAGGAAATATGATTTTTTTTTCTTCTGTTTTTGTTTGGTTTTTGGAGGGCTTTTTTAGAGGAAGAGATAATGAGCAGCAAACAGAGATTTGAGGGTATCTCATGACAGTAGGTGGCAAAAATGACTCCGTGCTCCTGTCTGACATTTTAGTGAGATGTTGTGGTTGGGAGGAAAGCTAAATGAGTGCAGCAGCTTACGAGAAATCATCTCCTGAGGTTTTATCTTCACTCTCTCTCCATCCATACTCTGATAAGAACTATATTGAGAAAACCCTGAGATCAGCAAACCAGCCCATGCTGATGCCAAAGTGTGCAACCACAGCCCGGCCCTGCTCAGCAGAAGCAACAGCAAAACATTTCCTACAGGAGCGTGAGCAGGCTCCTGGTTTTAGTTGCCTTCACTGTCACCAAGTCACAGACACTGCATGGCAAAACCCATTTTGGGGCTGCTGGTTCCCCCAGCAGGGAGGGTGGAAGCACAAACCCAGGATATTTTAGCAGGAAAGAGCAACTGCCACCCAGCTTTGTAGTTAGGGAAGAGAAATCTTTTTTTTTTTTCTGAGAAAAAGTGAACTGAACATACATAAACAAGCTTCTCTTATCCCACTGAGAGTTAACTGGCTGGGTTTTATACTACTGAGACATTTTTTCCTGGTTTGATTTCTCATCATGAACTTGGAGATGTGTTTAGCTGGGTATTCAAGGTCCCTTCCAACCCTCTAGATTCTAACTCTAAGATCAGAACACACTTACATGTGGTGAACAGCAAATATCAAAGCTCTTTACAAGGACAGAAGCCACATGATGGGGCTGAAGAAGAAATAAAGCAACAACTGGGTGAAGAGAAACCACTGCACAACTGGAGACCAGTAGAACTAGGACCCATTAGGAGGCCAACAGGCAGCCAACATAATGTAAACTGGAAAAAAAATATATATAACATTTTGTGCAAGATTCTCACTGGTTTGTGTCCCAAAACATTATGGAAGACTGTGGCTTGCAAGGTCCTAAAAAGCATCTGCTGATGTTGTTGGTGTTAGGTCTATGTAAGTTTTTGGTGATGAGATATGGGAGGAGAGGGTATTTTTAATTGTTATTACTTTTCACATTTCACTCCTTCGAAGAACCCAGCCCTGAGGAAAAAAAGTCCCTCTGGAAGCTGATAACAGTTAAGAACATAAAAGCCAAAATCATGAGGTGCTTCAGAAAAGTTTTACTGGCCATGAGGGACATGAATACCTGCACTCGGGTGAGATACCAATCATTAATTACAGTCATAAAAGGGACATGCAGAGGTAAAGGAGTACATGTTACAGACAGGGAAATGTGCTGCAATGACCTGCTGCACTGCTCCAGGAAAGCATTTCTTACACTCCCTGCAACTCACATTTGATTGTGTGGAATCAAAATCCTGCCAGACTCCAGCCTTCTTTGCCCTTCCCCCCAGTTTTTTTGGGCGGAATTACAAGACGATGGGGTTAACAGAGCACAGAGCAGCTGCAATCTATTTGGATTTCACTGAAGGACTTGATACTGTCTCCTGAAATCGTATGCTCCAAATTAATTCAAGTTGGCTCAGACAGGAAAACACTGTCATGCTGGCTGAGAGCTGCCTGAGAAGATTGTGAACAGGAGGAACTGACAGGAGGTGACACTCCAGCTGTGGGCACAGCGGGGCCAGAGAGCTGCTGGCTGCTGCTTTACCTCACCAGCCATCCAGGGGAAAAGAAGGAATCCAAAATGCCCCAGATGTAGTTAAAATAAAAAGGGGGTTGTGTCCATCTGGGCAGAGGTTGAGAGAGTTAAGAAACATCGACAAAAGAAGTCAGCTTTTCAGTGGGAAGGGAGGGGGAGCAGAGGGGAGCAACCCCACATAGCTGGGCAGAGATGGATGAGTGCATATTTAACAGAGGAGGAAAACCCAGGACACAGCAGAAAGGCCTCTTCCTCACTTAAAAGCAAGCAGGATAACTTTTCATTACCATCATTCCAGCATCACTGGAATCACCAGCTCCCCGCCGGGTGCTGTGTGCATTCCCACCAGCACTGCAGAGGGGATTCACAGATTCCTGACGTGAGGAACTTGATCAGAATAGCTACTGCAGAATAAGCTATTCCGGGAAATTTTGCCAGGTAGACAAACCTCAAAATCCAAACACACATGAGCCATAGGCAGAAAATCCATGTGGTGACCAGGCAAAGGTCTTTCAGAGCTGATATAGTCTGCTGCCCCTGTCAGCACCAAATTCTGCTGAATGTCAGTCCCACTTCTCCTGAAATCTAGGGGAATTTTGCTGCTTCAATAGGAGAGGATTTGACTATGGTCAGTTCCATGTTTTTCAAGGAAAAAGGGATTTTTATAATAAAAATTTGAAATCGCTTTCAGGTTTACCTGGTGATTTCCTTTTCCATTTAATTTCAATGCAATGAAAGTGTTTCAGCTTTGGAAGGTAAGGAAATATGGACAGAAAGATGACTGAGAAGTGTCTGGGAAAAAACAGGGGAGGGGACACATTTAAATAAATATGACCAGGGCTTGCCATTTCAAATACTTGATAATGTTTTTCTGTCACAGTCCTGCTTCTTCACTCCATTTCCAAATTTTTCAGCAGAAAATAAAACAACAAGAATTTCAGTGGCATCTCCTGCTCAGAATTCTCCAGGCTGTGTACAAGGACTTCATCTTTGGACTCCATGATATTTTGGTTTTACAGTATCCTATGTGAAACTCTCCATCATTATCCTTCCTCTCTTCTTGAGAAAACCACTTCTGCTCTGGAGGAGCTGGTACCTTGTCTTCCTCGTGCTTTGAAATATTGACCCAGTGTAGTGATGGACATTTCCCAGAGTACCCAGGTGGCTGGGGCAGCTGGTGCTTTAAAAACTGGGATTTTAAAAAAAAGTGTTTTAAAAGCTAGCTTGGTCATTCTGCTGCTGGTATTCTTCAAGTACTGTGGATTTTGCACCCAGAACTCAGAAGGACAATCTACCTCTCAGCTCCATCATCTCCCCAGAGGGGGCTGTGTGCCCTGGGGTGGGTTTGGGGCATCTGGTACATCAGGCTGTTCTCATCAGTCACCTAAAGCACAGGCTCGTATCTGCTTGAATTCACTGCAGGGGCAATTTCAGTTTGTCTTTACTAATCCAGAAGCCTCCAATCCATTTCTGCCCACACCAAGATGAGGAATTTGGACATAGCAGAGCCAGCAGCAAACTGGGATGCAAGGCAGTGTGGTCCCTCACCCTGCACAATTCCCTATCCCATCCCTGGTGCTCACCATCACTCACCCTTCAATACCCACACCTTCCCAGTGTGGGAAAAATACAATCTTTCCAGCTTAATGAAGACTCCACAGACAGCCAGTCACTGTGGCCCTGGGATTCAGCCTTCTTCAGCTCTCCCTGCCTAATCTGAAGCAGATGTCTTCTATTAATGAGCTCATTGCTAATGAGTAACCTCTTCATTTCTCTGCCATCAGTTTTCTCCTTCAGTTCAGGTGCAGAGAGGGCAGGCTCTGTGCATAACCAGTCCCTACAGACTGCTCACAGATCAAGTCAAAATCAGAAGGTAGGAGGTGAGCAAGGTGGCACTTCATACCAGATGGGACACTTGATGGGGACACAAGACAGTTCATCTGCCACTTTGCACATCCATTGACTTCCCAAGTTGCTTAATTCCCCTGTATTTGGGTCTCAAACCCTTGCCCATGCTTTCCTCTCCCCTTGCCCACCCCCAGCACTAAACAAGGGCCATGTCTCATTTCAGTACTTAGCAGAAAGGGGCCATGATACTTCCTACCACCCTGGGAGGCTGCAACAGGACAAATCCTTGCAGTAGTTTCTCCTTGCTTGCTTGCAGTGGAGCAGAGCTGAGCGCTGTCAAGCCACAGCCAAACACAAACTGATAGCAAGACAATGTGGATGGGCTTTGAAAGGGAACAAGGACAAAGACAGACCTTGTGCTCTGAGCCAGAAGGACATGCAGGTTAAGCTGATGTAGCATAAAGCACCAAGACACTTGTTAGCATCATTTTGTCACTAAAACCAGAATTGCACACCTTGTTGGAAGCAGGTTTGCAACACTTCAAAAACATAGAGCAGCAAGGCCAGCCTCCCTCCATCATCCCATCAGCTGTGGGACAGCAACACGAGTGACAGGGGCAGCACTGAACACCACATAAGTGTCCCAGACACAGAGCAGAATTACTCCTGAAAGTTGGATGGGACATGCTCTACATTTTTTATCCACCCTGAATTCACAGAGGAAACTCCAACATTTAGCCCAAAAGCTTTCTGTTCAAGTGGCACCACTGTGAGCAGACACAGACACAACCCTGTGACTTTGCCTCTATGTGGTAAATACTCCACTCATGGTCCAGAGATGAAAAATTATTCACAGTAAACATCCCATTTTCCTGGTGGCTGTTGCAGTACATCTGAACAACCCTCAAAGTGAGAGGGTGCAGCCCCCTGGTCTGCTCCTGGTGCAGCACCCTCCTGCATTTGCTCCAGAGAGGCTCGAGTGGAAGAGGAAAGCACCCAGCAGCTAGGACACACCAGTCCCTGAACTTGGGACCTCAGAATTCCAGTCCAAAATGTTACATCCCAGTTCAGTAAAGAGAGATTATTTCCCTCTGGGCTCTGCATTCAAAAATATGATGATGCTTATGCATTATTTATAGAAAAGCGATGACATTCAAATTCTGCCTGGGTCTCAGCCACCACATTGCATCTGTAAAATGGTTTCCCAATAGAGACAGATTCCTGTTCTGGCTGCCTGACTCCCCTTTCCCCTTTCCCCCTGATACTAAAGGATCTTGAAAGCACAGAAAGCTCTAGCCATGCTAATTTTGTAATACACTGAAACTCTTCTTTTTCATCGTCCTAAGGGGGACTTACTCTAACTTGCTTCTTGGAAATTACTCCCCTCATAAAACACCCCAAATTGTAAACCTACCAATGAACTCCTCACATTAAGGCATTTTAAAGTTTTCTTTTAGTAATCACCATCATAAATAACTCCAGTCTTTACAGAGATTTTCATCACCAGGGATCACAGAGTGCTTTTGACTGCTGCACAGCGAGCACAGAGAGGGATGAATCCACCACCCTGTGAGAAGGCAGCAGCTCCCAGGGCTGCAGCTGGTCACACCAGGGTGGGAGAGACACTGGTGGGAGGGGAGAGCAGCATCTCTGCAGCTCAACCAGTATGGTCACCCTTGTAATGATGCTCAGACCTGGCCAAAGAGGGAATGGGCCATGTCCTGCACTTCTGCAGCACCATAAAATGAGAGACCAGTGGGCAGCTACCATGAAACATGCCATTAATCAAGGAATTTATTAGGTAATAGCTAGGGTTTTTGGTTGCACCATGATAGGGGCAACAGACACAAGTTGCAACACAGAAAATTACAATTAAATATAAGGAGAAAAACAATTACTATAGAAATGGTTAAATATCATGAATAGGTTGTCTGGAGAGATCACAGCATCTCCATCCTGGGCCTGAGTCCTTGAATTCAACAAGGTAAAGCCCTGAACAACCTGGTTTGTTTGGGACCAGGTTTGTGCAGGGCACTGGATGAGGGACATCCCACAGTCCAAACCCAAATTCTTGTATGCCACAATCTGGTGCAATCACTTAAAGCATGAGTGGTGTTGGTTTAAATTAACACATCAACTGCTGAGTTGCAGCAGCTGTCACATCTGTTAGCTGCAGGCCTAGCAACCTCCAGCCAACACCAGGAACTGCAGTGCCTGAAGTCGTGCTACTGAGAAACCCCGCTGTTCCAGTAATTTCACTTAAAAACTAAGCTGCTTGCTCCCGTCTCACCCAAGCATCTGCAGAGGAGAACAGAGCACTGAGCCCTGCACAGCAAACATTTCTGAACTTGGGTGTTCCCTGCCTTCAGTCCCCTATTTTCTAGACTAAAGCCACACAACACCATTAACTGTTCCTCACCAAGTGACCACTCCTCAGTCTCATTCATCTGGCCCCGCTCCAGCTCATAGGTATTAGTGCTGAAGAGCAATACCCAAACCCGGCTTCAACATACTATACTTCAAACCTCTTTGACACCCAGGGTAGCCACCTCCCTTATCTTGCACACAGCTTTCCTGTGAAGCTGGCCCAGAAAGCTCTTAGGAGGCAGACAAACGGCGTCACGCTGTCCCACTTGGATTAGAGTCTCCCATCACTTCCAGATGTTTCTCTGTTGTGCTGCAGCCTCACCAGTTGTTGCCTCCTCTTTGGGAACTTGTGCCCTGGATCACACCTTCCTGCTTACGTCTGTTGCTGAAATGTGTCTTGCTGATGGCAGGTTTGTGGTTAACTCCTTCTGAAAAGCCTTTTTGTCATTCCCCCCCCCCCCCCCC